>BLKR01004260.1:0-107663 GCA_011170035.1 Teleogryllus occipitalis | reverse complement strand
TGGACGTGGGGACGAAATGACGACGATTCCACAGGTCAGGCCTATTTGGACGCAGCGGCCCTAAGATCTCGCGTCACCCAAGTCGACCAGGAATGAAAGGAAAAAGGTTTAAAGATAACATGGTAGTTGGAAGAGCTTTCCTATTCCGCCAGCATCCATGCTCGTGCGGTGTCCCAATCCGCAACCCATCGAACTGACGCTGCAACGATACCTCCATCTTAATCATACATCGGGTATCCAGTTAGGGCTCGAAGACCGAAAGGCTATTATCGGGCTATGGGTTATTTAATAAAATTTCATTAAAAAAGAATGGTAATAAATCAATTTTCTAATCTACTAGAGATATAGTACATTGCTAGATATAGTAATATACTATAAAATATTGGTTTTGGGGTGACTTGTCGTTTGAATTTACAATAAAATAATTATAGGTGTTGTCAATGCCAATCATATTGTTTATTTGAATAGCTGCAATCGATGGCTTCATCATCATCATCATCATAATCATCATCATCAGTTCTAGTACAACAAATATAAACAAATTAAAACGTGAGTAAAAAAACTTTCTTGCATAGATTAAAAATTACTTACGATTTTACAGCCCATATTTATTTTCTGTCAGTACTTACATGTTACTTTTGTTTTTAAAATTATTAGTAATCTATGAATACTGATGTTTTTGTTTTTGACTCATGTTTTAATTTGTTTATATTTCTTGTACTAGAACTGATGATGATGATGATTATGACGATGATGATGAAGCCATCGAAAGCTGCTACTCAAATAAACAATGTGATTAGGAATGTAATTATTTCAATCTTCTATAGTGTAGATAGAGTACTATGCTATAATAGATATAATATACTTCCATCGTAATATTGCAATTACGAACACCGTTATTTCCCTCAGCCTTAAACCACCCAACAAGACAGCACTCACTGATACTATGGCCCCCTTTGTTTGCATTTTTCATCCGCAGCCACCAGCCTACAGCTAGGAATCCGTCCCCACCGCTCCCACCACTCCCGTCGCCCGCTGTCTCCGCTACCCCCGCCGCCCCGCAGCCCCCGCGGCCCCCGCGGCCCCCGCCGCCCCCGCCGCCCCCGCCGCCCCGCCGCCCCGCCGCCCCCGCGGCCCCCGCCGCCCCCGCCGCCCCCGCCGCCCCCGCCGCCCCCGCCGCCCCCGCCGCCCCCGCCGCCCCCGCCGCCCCCGCCGCCCCCGCCGCCCCCGCCGCCCCCGCCGCCCCGCCGCCCCGCCGCCTTGCCGCCCCGCCGCCCCGCCGCCCCCCGCCGCCCCCCACTGTCCCCGCCGCCTCTGCCCTTCCGCCGCCTTCGCACCTAAGTCACCCACGCTACCCTGCCGCCCCCCGCCGCCCCCACTGCCCCCGCCGCCTCTGCCGCCTCCGCCGCCTTCGCACCTAAGTCACCAACGCTACCCTTGCCGCCTTCCCCGCCTACGTCACTTCTCGTGCGCCTCCATCGCCTCCCTCAACGCCGCCGCCACCAACGTCGCGCCATAACCCTCCCGGCGCAGCTACCTTTTCCTTTTTGCAAGGCGCTCGAGATTTCGGGACGTGTCCCGTTTTTTACGCGGTGACTCCTCCTGGCTCGACGGCGCGCTTGGGCGGCAGGCGCCATAGAGCTATGGCACGAGACGGTGGTGGCTGATGGAAGCTGAGAGGAAGCTCTGAGAAGGAAATAGACGCAGGGTTGCGGCGCTCTTATGCTGGTTGTAATGCAATGGCGGGTTTTGGATGGAGCAATTGAACTATTACGAGTAAGACCGTGTCAATGTGCAGTTTGGGTGAAACTGTTTCATAGAACTGTAGACAACTATTTTAGAGACACTGTGAAATAAAGGTATGGAACAATGGTAGTGGGGGGTAGAGAAGGAAATTCCTGAGGATTTGTAAGGACACGGATGTGTCGTAGAAGACGTAGTAATGAGAATGCGAGGATATAGTGAGTTTGATAGTAGAAACAAGCATACCATGCAAATGAAACTTTTCATTTTAACTGATATGATTACAGTGTTTCCTGTTAATATTTCAATAGCTAATGACGATTGATATGCTTGAAAAATTATATTTGTGTAAGTTTTGAACAATCAAAAGAATACATCAAAATTGTGTTTGTATCAAATTATATATTTAATATTTTGCACTAATATTACAGAGAGATTAAAGAAAAATTACAAATTAAAAAAAGTTTAAGAAAAAATCTACATACATTGTAGCAATCACAAGGCCTTTTAACAGAAGAGTTTGTATGTTTCTCCTCTTCACAAATAGAAGCTACGACCAGAACGCTAGCAACACGTTGGCCACAAAACGATGAAGGAGCCTCCGCGAACACATCTCAAACGCAATGACGCAACACATCTCCACCTCACAGTTCTCCTCGCACACTTTTTCAGCCATTTCCTTAATACACGTGAATACATTTTATTCACGTGATTCATCGCATTTTTACTTTTCGTCGCACACCACAAAAATCTCCACGCCCGTCTCGTCCCCCTTTTTGTTCCCCCGTTCTGAAAAGGAACAGGGAGCGGGGTATGCTTCTGCACAATAAACACAGCGTCGTATCAGGTTCGAGTATAAAAACACATAGCGCTTGCTATGTTTCCATTTATATTCAACACAACCTTCGGCTGTTGGGAAGGCAGGAGCCGGGCAGGGTCGAGAGCGGCGGCGGGGGCGGGGTCGGGGTCGGTGCCGTGATACGAACGGCTGCTCGGGGGATATATATCAAGGAACGCGAGCTGCCGCAATACCTTCGGGCAATCCGGGCCCATTCGCCCGCTCCCATAAAGTATCGTTCCCTTGGTTTTCGCCGCCACCGGCACTCGTCGTGATGCCCCGCAGCCGAGGGTTGTAAGGACCGCGAGGGCGGTGAGGGGATGCAGGCGACAGGAGCAGGGCAGCTACACGGCGAGGGTAACGGGGACCGCGGGTTTGACAGAAGTACCGTAGGCTGTAGTGGAGGTGGCTGGGGATGAGGAGGGCGGCAGGTGTGTGGGGAGTGGAGGTTGCCCAGAGGGAGAGTGGCGGGGACGAGGACGAGGCTGAAGGAGTGGCAAGATGGAGGGGAGACGGGGGCAGCGGAGGCGGCGAGGGTGGTGAGGGCTGAGGGTGTGGCTGGGGTGGTTGGGGTGGCTGGGGTGGCTGGGTTGGCTGGGTTGGCGGGGAATGGCGGTGGTTGCAGTGGCGGCGGTGGTGGCGGTGGTGGCTGGGATGGTGGGGTGGCGGGGGTGGCGGGGTGGTGGAAGTGGCGGGGGTGGCTGGGGTGGCGGGAGGGGCTGGGGTGGCTGGGATGGCGGGAGTGGCTGGGGTGGCTGGAATGGCTGGGGTGACAGTGGTGGCGGGAATGGTGGATTGGCAGGGGTGGCTAGGGTGGCGGGAGTGGTTGGGATGGGGGGTGGTGGGGTTGCTGGAGTGGTGGGGGTGACTGGAGTGGTGGGGGTTACTGCAATGGTGGGGGTGGCTGGAGTGGCGGGGTGGTGGGAGTGGTGGGGCGGCGGGGGCGTTTTGGGCGTCAGGGGTAGCGTGCGTTACAAGATCTGGAAACTAGTAGCGATCCGAGAACTAGTAGTGTGATAGAAGGACCCGAAGCTTAAGATAGCGTGGCTGGAAGAAGTGAAGGGGCGATGGCGGTGGCAGGATTTCAGAATCGGCGAGGGTTACGAGAACTGAGAGGGTGACAGGAGAATCGTAGGCGCAGCTTGGTGGAGCTTCCAAAAGCGGTGGGGGCGGCGGGGGAAGGCCGCAGGTGGAAGCGGTGGGGATGACAGGACGGCGGAGAGGCGGGGGCGGTGCGCGACTCTTGGGGGACGAAGGTTACGAAAACAGCGAAGATGTCAGGAAAAGCGAAGATGGAGGTGGAGTTGCAAGGTGTGGCCAAAGTGACGTTTGTGACAGGGATAGGCAATAGTCAAGGTGAGGGGCCAGAGAATGGCAGGGCGAAAGGGGTGAGGGCGGTGAGTTTGGGGGGATGGCGAGGGCGGTAAATTTTGAGGGGTGTCGAGTTTGGAGGATGCGGTGGAGGTGGTCTAGAAGGAGAAGTGATTGACTAGTTGAGGCTCAGGGACATATTCCGAGAATTTCATGTTCCGGGACTGTATACTCGTATTTGCCTACGTATGCAAACATAAGGAGTGTTTGTCGTATCACGAGTAGTTGAAGGTATTTTCTCCTTACCAAGATATTTAACCTGTCAATCACTGATAATTTTGCTACAACGAATTTTATTACCCAACCAACCAAAATAATGAAAATAAAAGAAATGAATGTGCTATGTTGCATCAAAAATTAAATTGCTATTTAGTATTTGTTCAATTTTGATTTACCATTCCATCATTTCAAAACTTCAGAACAGAGATCGGTGACGTATTTTGATTCTTTAATTTCAGAACCATTTGAAAACTGTGTTTCAAGACGTCTAACAAAAATTGACGATGTTCATGAGATGCAGGTGTAGATTTAATTTTATTTATTTTATTTTATTTTATTATGACGGGAGATGTGAAAAATCAATTAGTCAACCATCTCAGAATTTTCTTCTTTAACAAGTAATATTTGACGGAAATTCAATTTTCAATGGACAGTGGAATTAATCCAGAAGCAGTTTATAATATTTGAAACATAGAAATAAAGTAAAATTAATTGTTTTAAGAATGGTAGTATTTGAAAATGGTAATATTTAAGTCTTGCATATGCATTTAATATTCATTGGGATACAAAACTTGAAACGAGAAAGTTTAAAAGGAAAGTAAAAAGGAATGTTATTTTGTTTTCTTCTAGAGATCTTAGAAAGTTGTAATTTCTTGACATAGGAACGGTATATAATAGCATGATATATAATTCCAATTATTTTATTCGATTATTTCGATTTATAGTATTTTGGATTTGCTTCTCTTCTTTTCTTTTTTATATTTCCAGAGTCAATATTTGAAGCTTGACGATAGTCATGAAAATTTTGCATTTGGAAATTTTTGAAAATAGATATTTCTGCATTTTTACAAAGAAAATATTCTTGAAGAAAACATACTACAGGAATTCAAACTTCTACAATTGTCCAGGTAGCATGAACATGCATCTCGTTTAGGTATATGTGTAATCAAATCGTTTAACTCTAAAACGATGTCTCTGCGAAACTGTAGATAGTAGGCCCATTAACAATGATTAATAACCTATCGTGTACAAGTTATGTATCGGTCATAAATGTTATTTCTCTTTTAGTGTGATTTTGGTAAAGTATGCTAATGAGTAGTCGTAAAAAAACAAGAATTTTATTAAGACCCTCCCGGTTCCACGGCGACTCTTTAAACCCAGCCACAAGTTTCAGCAATAAAAATATTAATAGCACAAACGAAAATACGACGAAACATCTCGAAGCAGAAAGACCACAAATAGCCTCACATAAATTCGTACAGCAACATCTAGTATTCACCACAAGCTGCGCAAGGAGTATATAATGCCGCAAAGGACCCGGTGGTGCTGGAAGGGAACCAGAACAGGAAAGGCAACGACTTCAGCGATGACTTCTTCAGACCGACCACCATTCGCCGCCTGCTTGTTTGATCACCCACTCGCCCACCCGCTCCCTCCTCTGACCGCTCACTCGCCACCTAGCTCTTTTGGTCGTCCACCCAGTCTCCCTTGTTCTTGCTCACCCGCTCGTTGATTGTTAGTGATTCCGGGCACGTTAACTACCATGGTTATTAGTCCCGTTCGTATAGAGCGTGTTTTTTCTCGGGAGATGGGGGTGGTGTTCCCTCGCTGGTTGGTGAGATCTACCGAGACCTACCGTCGGCTAGCGGAGTTGTCCCCAACCAGGTATGTCCTACCAGCGGGGAACCAGCCAGGACTAGCCCTAAGCTCCCGGACGATCTACCAGCATGTGCGATAATGTATTGCATGTTAGTGTGAGTACAAGGGGACGGAATAGGAGAAGGAAGAGGTAGGAAAGATCGCACGCGGTCCGTGATCCGTTTGTTAGGGTACTGCTCCGGCATTCGCCTGGTGTTGATAAGAGAGAGCAGGGAAAACTACCTATCAGAGCAGCCCGCCGTTAGAATTCTCCTCCAGACAGCGACTGAATTCGACCTAGCTGACAAGTCAGTGTCGAAAATCCTGCCACCGTCGGGACTCGAACCTTGGACCTCCCGGTCAAAGGGACTGCAGTGACATCATTTAATGTCCTGAGCCATCTCTCCCGGTCACCCGTTCGTCCTCCACTGCTCCATCAACCTCCTCCAACCTTCGTTCACCCGTATCTTACTCATCAGTTCACAAAGCTCTCACCCACCTGATCACCCACTGTCGCCTCTAACGAATCACACACCGCGTCAGTCAGTTCCTTCATATACCTGTTGACATGCCGCGTTCATTTCCCTTATCGCATTATTTGTTCAATCCTTGCCCACCAGCCCGCTCACCCACACCATCACCCGCTAGCTTCTCAGCAGCTCACCTACTCATCATCCACCCTCTTATCAGTCTACCCACCTGCTCACCCACATCAACCCGTCTGCCTACCCACCCCGTCCACTTTCCCGCTTTGAGTCAGTTCAGTCACACACCAATTCACGCGCCCCATCACACACATCTTCTGCGTCGCCCGCTTGTCCCGCTCATCTGTTCGCCCGCTCGCCGCCCCGCCTGCCGCCCTCCCGCTCGCCCGCCAGCTCGTTCGCGTCCCCACCCGACTGCGCGCCCGGGCACCTCGTCAAGAGCCACAGTAAATCCCGGGGTTTAATGAAAAATACGTTGTCGCGGCCCCAATAGCCCTGACATAGGGCCATAAGGCACGGGGCTCCGTCGGACAATCTCCCCTCCCATTGGCTGCTGCCCCTGCAGTCGCAATGCGAACGGCGAGCCCCTCCGTGATACGCCAGCTGCCTGACGACTAGGCGAGGGAGGAGGAAGGGAAGGGTAATAGGATAAGTTAAGGATGGGTGAAACTGTGAAGAGTTCGAGGATGTACACGAGTTTTCGAGATGGTAAAGAATAAGAAATAAAATTTTAAAGAAGAAATGATGCAATTAGAAATAGAATTGTGGAAGTTTTGGGATAGATATGAATGACGAAGGAATAAGTGCAAAAGAGATTCAGGGATTGTTCTGGTTTAAGAAATCAACTAGATACGTTATAATGGAAAATAAATGATGACGGAAGAAGATATGAGAGAAATGGCTTTATGAACATGTATTTTGAAAATTCAAGGAGGTTTTTTCTTCTAAAAGTGGAAGTTTAGAAGGAATCAAAATATACGACTTGTGATACCTAAAAAAAGACATGAACCTATGAAATGAGGAGCACTGCAATTAGAAGAGTAAGTTGAAGGCCAAAGATGGGGCAACAAAAATAATTATGATAGGTTGTGTGGGTAAGAGGCGAATGGACGTTAAAGGTTAATGAGGATTTTCGTTACCTTTTTCTGATCAAATAAACAAACTAACGGTTAACGAGTGATATTGGACTACGAAGATCAGTTAGCAAAACATGGTGCGTTGATATAGATTGTGGTAAGAGGAGCTTAGCAGATTCAACGATGGATTCGATGAAAAACGTAGAAATCATCTGTAATAATAACACGAGTTTATTTCAAAGGCGATAAACGAGAAAAGTAATAGATTATGATAAAATAACGAAAGAAACACAAACACTTTCAAACGTAACAAAATAAATTGGATCTCATCGAAAATGCACTTCATATTTGGTTGCTAAAAATTGTGCAAAGCAATTTTGAAGAGGTTAGGCAGACACAGAAAAAGAAGACGAACAGAAGGAGGAGAAGGAGAAAGAAGGGGATACAGCAAACAATGAAATGAGACAAACATGGCATGAAGAAGTTCGTAAAGAGATACGAGATGAAAAAATGGGAAGTAAATGCCTAGGAACAGATAACTAGCAAGAGATAATTTAGTAAGAGTATGCAATGTACTATGAGGGCAATCTGCGAGTTCACGGTGGCCATACAGACCTGGGTAACGGAGGCTCCGTGGAAGCAATAGAAGAGGAGATGAAAATGGAAGAGAAATAAGTCGCTCCGCCATCTCACTGCGCCGGAGTTCTTTAATTACAATGCGACGAAAGAAGCGGGCGCTCTAGCGACGGCGTCGGGAACTTCATTTCCTCACAATGTTGCGCCGCGTCGACGTGGCGACGGAAACGACGACGGGATGGAAACGAGAAGAAGGTGAAGATGGAGAATCAGGTTGGCGTAAAGGTGCTTTGAGGACAAGGATAAGATGCGGATTACTTTCGTTTGGGGAAACCAACAAATTGTCATACAATTTCCACGGCCAATGAAGGCCTTTGACCAGTATAAAATACGTAATAATGTCTTTTTTTAAAATTTATTTCTGCCTGTTCGACAGGCAGAAATAAATTTAAAAAAGACAAAATATTTTATACTGGCCAAAAATGCCTAAGAACGTGATTTATTTTTTTTTCATATTATTTTCTTCTTCGGCCATACAGGCTTTCAAGGTATTGAACAATTTTAATAAATCATTTTTTAGGATTTGGCATATTGAGATCTCTATCGTGTCTCCTAAAAATAAGATTTTTTAATATAATATTAGAAATATTTAAAGTAATGCTTGTGGGTGTTGTGTAGTCATTTTTGTATTTTATTTTGATGTTTATTTAGGGAGGATGAAATGTATAGTTTGGAAATTTTGATTTTACCGAGCAGAGGTTAGCATTATGATCTAAATAAAATTTTTTTAAGGAAAGGAATTAAGTTCAGAAAAAAATGTTGGCAATTTTGCAGAAATGTTTAAGACGTGATTCTAAGAAAGATATACATTATCCCACAGATAAGTTTGATTCTGAAAAATGTACTACTTCACAGTGAAGTAGAAAGGACGAAGTCGACCCAAGTTAAGACTCCAGTACTAATAATAAATATCGGTGTTCATGGAGACGGCACAACGATGCGGGCGGACGACGTTCATATGTCAAACGGGCCGTTTATTTCGCTCATTTTCATCATTTCCAGTACACCACACCCGTTCTCACGGCATGTTCGCGAACATCCACGAAGCGAGTGGACGAGAAACGCGGAGAAGGTACAGGGTGAAGTGGGCTGGCTACGGTCCGGAAGGGCCCACCGTCGCGGAGATTTTCCTCTCCCTGGTGCTGTTCGTCGTCTTCACCCAGCGCGCCCTGCGCCGCGTCCGGGCCATGTTCAAATTTCCGGCGGCGCCTTGCGGAGCCCGGAACCCCCGACCGTCCGCCCGCTGGCCCAGGAACAAATAGACGCCCCTCCGACCAGCCAACGCGCCTCGTCGCAACGCCACGACGGGCAGATGCTGGACGAGAGCGGGCGGGACGACAAACACGTTTTACACGGTAGGGATGTTGTGTGCAATTAACATTTTCACTCGGACTTTCAATAATGCGTAGTGACCTGCAGCAGGAAAATGCTGTTGAACAATTTTCTAAAATGTAGCGTGCGCTCTGCTCAAACTTAAAAAAAATAAACTACCCCCGTGCAACGCTGCAATAAATTAAATATTTCACGAAAATGTCTTCAAGGATACTGCATAACAACAGATTTTTTGGTCCCGGTCGTCAGTCCGCTGGCCCCAGAACAAATAAGATTCCTCTCTTTCCGAGTCTCGATCCAAAGCGACGACGGACAGATTCAGGTCGACGGGCAGATGCTGGACGAGAGTGGGCGGGAGGACAAGCCCATATTACATGGTACGGATGTTGTGTGCAATTAACATTTTCATTGGTATTTTCAGTAATTAGTAGTGGGCTGCAGCAGAAAAATGCTGTTGAACAAACCCATACAAAATGATTTTCCAAAAAGTAGCGTGCACACTGCTCAAACTTAACAAATAAAATACTCTCGGGTAACGCTGCAATAAATAAAATATTTTCACAAAATGACTTCACGGATGCTGCATAACATAGACCCTTTTTGGCCCGGGCCGTGAGGCCGCTGGCTCAGGCAGAAATAGCCCTGCCCCCGACCAGCCAACAGATGATAGATGATAGCCAACAGACGGATAGATGTGGGATGATGGACAAATGCGGGAGGACAGACAGACGCGGGACCAAAGTGCGAGAGCAAGACGATCCTGTTTAACACAGTACAAATGTTCTGTACAATTAACGTTTTCATTGAGATTTTCAGTAACGAGTTGTGTCCTGTAACAGAAGAATGATGTTGACCAAAGCCACACAAAATAATTTTCCGAAACGTATGTACGTAAATCGTAGTACAATGGATTCTACACAGAAAGAATAGAGGTTTAACGTGAGGTTAAAATAAAAAAAAAATCCTGAGAATTTTTCAAGAGAAGCACTTTGCCCATCAACGCTAACCCGATGCCCTAGTATTGTTTATTCAGATTACCAAAAATACGAGGGAGGATTAAATGCATACCGCAATTAATTTTTTTACAACGTTTTACTACAGAGAGTGTGTGCTTCTTGATACATTATTTTTTTACATAGTCCCTTCCACATTCAATGAAATTACGATATTAGATCGGAAGTGCTTCAATACCGGATAGGAAAACGTTAAATTGACGTAGCCACGAGTGCACCACAGGTTTGGCATCTTCATCAGACTTGCACTTCTGCCCTCCAAGATCCTCATTAATGGACCAAAGATGTGGTAAAATAACTATCCACTAACTCTAGCAAGTACGAAGATGGTTGTGGAAGGCACATCAACCGTAGATGGTGGATTGTTTCCATAGTTGTATGAGCTGAATCCTGGCGAGCGTTATCATGCAGAAACAAAACTCCTGCACTCTGCAAACTCATTTGCTTCCGCGTATTGCTGGCTACAAAAGATTCTTGAGAAGGTCCGAGTGTTTTTCTCTGGTCTTTGCGATACCTTGGGGCATGTATAGTTGCAGAATACAATCATTCTTATTCCAGAATAAAGACATCATTACTTTTTCGGCAGAAGATGCTGTAGACTCCTTTGTCACAACACAATGACCCTACTCGGACATAGAGCACACTCAAAATGTCGTACCACGTGTGAATTGCTTATATCACTCATGCACTTGACGATGAGACGCACAAGTGTCCCTATACTACACCTTCATTCTCTGATGACTATTAACAGGTATCACAACTTCACTCCATAAAAATCCAATAACTCCACGGTGTTGCTCCTTGGGGCATCTGTACAGTGATGCCGTCATCTTAAACCAGATGTTATTTTTCTCATACGCCCTATAATGACAGTGCTTTAAACTACCTGCTTGGAAAAACATCAAGGGCTCTGCCTACCAAATTTATAAACACCTAAAGAAAAAAAAATTTAATTGCGCTTTTGCTGTTTTCATTTGATTCTCCTACGTATGTCAGAAGAGGCTGCACTTCTTCTGGCCGATTACACCCTTAAAGCGCGACCAATATACAACTGATGAGGTGTGATGTGCAATTTGAAGGAACTGATCTAGTTGGCCATTCCTTTCTTCATTCATCCTGAAGTTCTTGAAGCATCAATTTACTCCACGGATAAAACGTTGTATAGAACAAACTCTCATCTATACTCTCAGCATCTCTTCTTTGGGCCCCTTCACAAAATCCGAAAACCACAATTTATATTGTTCTCACAGAAAATTGAATCGTTGCGCATTAAACGTTAGTGCACTAGCTGTGATTTATCTCTGGGGAGCAGGTACAGAAGACAGTAATGCGTCAATACGATAGAAACATTTGAAGCCCTGTGTTTCAAATCCTATCCCTATAGCATTGAACCACTGATTATTTTTGTAGGATTTACTGTACAAACTTTATTTGTTCACATAACTTTCTATTACCGGATTAAATCAAATATTGACTCTACCTGAATCACTAACAAGGCTATAACACTAAATTAACATCACGGTAGAAAAGAAAAGAAATCTGACACGAAGAATTGCCAAGAACACCAATATTATTACTCGTGATACGAAAATAAGAATGCTTGAAAATTCAGTATTTGTTTAGGGTATAGTTTTTATTTTAGTTAATCTTTAGAACTTACAGATAATAATCACGACTTCGAAATTCATATTAATTATCGGCATGAATAATAATATTCTGCAGAGTTCATTGCAGGAGTCCAACATTTTAAACGTGCTTTCAGTCAGGTTCAATTTACGTATAATATTATTCATCAATAAACTCTCACTCTTAATTACAGAACTTCACACATTTTCTTAACGTTGATCAAGTAGGGAATTTATAACAGAAGGTAAAACAGGGGGAAAACTTAAACGCCAAATTTATTAATAAACAATCAAATTATAAAATCGTTGTCTTGAAGATGAATGAGCCTAATCCACAATGAGTATATTTTGAGATACAGCGATTTGCACTTGTAAAAACACTACTTTTAATTCTAGAAAGTTATCTTTTCGGTTAGACACAAATTTTGTGTTAAATATATTTTAAAAAACAATACTTACAGTTTATATAGACAGTAAATGTAAATAACCCAAAATTTAAATTTTGTGGGTTAGGAACCTTTACCCCCAAGGTGACGAAATAATGTTGAATCAAATTATGCGCAGTAAAGAGAAAATATGTTCTGAATGATACTACGAAATGAAACTATTTTTCTAATCATATTTTATAATTCTGCCATTTGATGACTGCAACCCGTTGCATAATGATACTCATTACGATACATATTTAATTATGATACAGGTTCTTGATCAATCACAGAGAAGCTTACAAACCAAGTACTGAGAATTAGTTATCGAGAATCGTTTTAGTAGATGTTTTATTCCATTGTGTACATTAAAATTGCATCTAATATTATAATAATGGGTATTAATATACTTGTCGTACATCATTACATCATCGTTTTATAATGAACTATTTTTGAATTACTTGTCTAAAAGCTCTTTCTTTGTTACAGGTAAGAAAAGGATTTAAAGAAGCACACACTTCCAACCTCCACTGCCCACTTGGTAAGATGACACGAATATATTTTAGCAAGAAGTATACATGTAATAGTAAAAAATATATGTTTATCGAACCCCATACTTAGCAATTTTTTTTATTTTTCAACACTTATTTTCCTAGAATATCCGTAGAAAAAAAGTACAATGTAGTGTTGAAATCATTTACTTCCGTTAAACTGCTACATAAATTTCATTTACGTTGCCGTCAAATTGTATTACAGTTAAACTTGAATAAAACAGAATGAAATATTTTCATATTTAGATTTTACGACTATTTAGATTTTTTACTCCTTTCATGTATGGGAAGTTCATTCTGTTTTCCATGCCCGGGGAAAATTAAAAGCTTTTATACAGATAAATTTATTTTTAATTATCCAAGGATATAGTGTAGGGAATAGAAGAAAACAGCAATTGAAAATCGCTCTAGCAAATAAATATTTTCAGAAAATAAATAAAGGAAAAATAGGAAAAGAGTTTTGCAAATGAAAAACTGAAATATATCTCATTGAGAAATTTAGCCAGAACACACACACTCACAATGTAAGTTTATCAATGACAGTTATGAACACTGTGGAAGCGAACTTCTCGTTTTTTGTTGTTGTTATGAGAGCAATAAAATATTCAAAAGTGCTGAGACGTTTCATTCTATTTTAACAATCCTACTTTACACCTTAAATTTCGATTCGTTTAGTTTTAGATATTTATTGAATTGAGTACGTTTTTCTTCTGACAGAAAATTAAAATTCTAGAATTTTTCAAATAAGGCCGTCCAATGTAAATTAATGTGAATGCTAATTGTTTACTTCAATGAAATATATTTATTTTTTATAATTTCCAAGTTTTCAATATCCCATACTAGTATGCATTCTGATTGGTGAATAGATCACGTGGCTCCAAATTATGCCTAAAGATGTAGTTGCACAGTGCTTGAAAATTAGGCTTTTCTCAATACTACTTGAAACAAAATAGTTGAATGTAACATTTGTGTGCATGTATGTGGGAACCTGCAAAAGCACTTGTATTTTAAGAGTATGTAGATTCACGTCATGAGGATACTTTTGAGAAATTGGCTACTGTATTTTACGTAGTACCTTGGATATACATGGCAAATATTATAATAATAATAATAATAATAATAATAATAATAATAATAATAATAATAATAATAATAATAATAATAATAATAATAATAATAAATTAAGAATTGTTGCTTGCGTCATCGAGCGGTACTCAAATGACACATCTCATGTCTAACATATCTCATGTATCCCTTACACTCATCAAAGTAGTTTTGAATATTTAGGGTACTTACTCTGCAATGATTGCGAGCAGAGTAAACATTTTACTTTGCTAATTGGCGTAAGAAAATATGAGCAGTGAAATAAGAGCACGACAGGTTCCATACTTCTTAGTAAGAATGACTTACAGATTTTTTAATTACTAAAATTTGTTTATATAGGTAGCGGTTACAATAAATATCATACATGCAGAATACTGAGATAAACTAAAGTAGTATAACTAGCGTTAACAAAAATATTAAGAACACAATGTGTATTACTGTTAGTATTACATTTCAGGACCGAAACAGCCGCTTTCACAAGAACAGGCAAATAGAGAAGTCGATACTCTAGTTTCGGAGTGCTAAATATTGGAGTTTTATAGTCCTCAAATGGAGCATAGATGTCCACGTATAAAATGTGTAATGATACAAATAGATTATTGCTGTTTAATCTCTTGTATCTGTTCAAATGCATTCATCTACACAGGTTGTATGTTTTTAAGTCACTAAAATCTAGCTTGTCAGTAACGACATAATAATCTCGTTTAGAATCCCTTGATCATAGACACTGCAGGCATGTGACACACAAAACACATTAATATATTAATACAGAAGGCCTCTATTTATAAAATAGTACAATATTGAACATTATTTTAGAACAAACCGCAACTGTTGGTAACATGCATTATTTAATTTAATGAAAGGTTAACACTGTATCGTGAATATCCAATAAATGAATTTTCCGTTGTCCATTTAAGTTTATGAATATTCCAGAAATTCATTATTACACGTAAAATATTATCATCAAAAATTTTGCAACTTAACTAGTTTTATTTAATTTCCCGATTATTGTCGGTTCATTAGTTAAAATTTATATTTGCATTTCATACAGAAACGTAGATGAAATCTTTAAGAGCAATGCTCTGTAAAAACGGTTTGGAGATTGTAAATGTGAGTTAAACACAAACTAGTAAGTTCTGCCCTCAAAGTGTTCTGTAAAGGTCAGGCCATAATAAAGCAGGAGAAGTAAGAAATTGTGTGTCTTCTAGTTTGCAGAAAATACAAAACGAAAAAATGGTATTAATTTATTTTCTTGAAATTTTATTTTTCATTTCTGATAAAATGGCTACTAGGAACTGAAGTTACTTGTGAATATTGACCATTAGAATTTTTCAAGAAGGATTAACGAAACATTGAAATATATTTGTATATAATCCTATTACACTTGTCTTCATGTACAACTGTAGCCTATTACACATATGTATATACATTGCTGATTTCTCTTTAAATCTGAGAAAACAACAATGAGGTCTGAACACTCATACTCCTTTACCGACAATAGAACATCGCCATTAACTGTCTGTAGGAACTTTACAATAATTTTGATTGAACTCACGCGATTGAAAATCGTTTCTGTTGCGAGATAAATGAAAAACTATATCTTTTCAAGAATCTGAACTCCAAATACTTGTCTTCGGAAATTACTGTCAAGAAATTTTAGTCTAGTATATTCGAACGATGCACATATTTATGGATCTGAGGTATAACGCATATTATTTATCGATAAAATTACTTTTGTGATAACGTAAGTAAAGAAATGGAACATAGGATAATTATATTTTTAAAAGTTCATTTTCTCTTATAAAACGAATTCCATTTGCTTAAAAATGTCCAACAAGAATTGGAAAATAAGTTTCCTCTGGCGGATATATGAAAACGTGTACATGCAAAACAGTACACTGCGAACAAGCACAAGGTATCGTTTATTTTTCGATATACAATCGAAAAATACCGATGTAATATTGATAGTACTGAATAGATTTGAATATCAATCCGCAAAGTACTAAAGAGCTTCTTTACTACTTGTCGTATCTTCAGTTTCTTTTTGTTTTCAAATTCTACGTATCAATATTGAGGTAATCGTAGTGTTATCGTAGTGTTAAAGGAGGATAAATATGAACTGTCGAGTAATCTTCTTTTTAAATCCCCTAATTCGTTCTGTCGGATCATTCTTATAAACCATCTAAATAATGGTATTATCTGTATTAGGTGTCTCGTCATTCAGTTCATGTTAATCTAAGTTTTCTAGAAGTTTAAAATTTCGAGAATCTTGGGTAGCGTTGGTCCAATGTGCATCCGTGAGTGAAAATAATTTACTTTAGAAGGTTAGTGAAAACATTCAATAACATAGGGGTAGGTTTCAAAATGCCTTAAAAAGCTTCCAAAACAACATCCTAAAACCTGGAGATCCCCTTTATAAACTCATCTTGATGTCGGTACATTAAAATTTCGAGTATTCGTCTAGCTTTCTTGAGTGCAAAAGAAGTTCTCTGGAAGCTTAGTGGAAACCTCAACATTCCCCTCGCTGGATATGAAATGCGTCTGCGAGGTTGGAGAGCGAGAATTCCACTGCAGCAGTAGCTCATGGAGAGGCGGTGGAAGAGCGGAGCGGCATCGGTGGGGCGGGGTGGGGCGGGGTGGGGCGGGGTGGGGCGGAGTGGGGCGGAGTGGGGCGGGGTGGGACAGGGTGGGGCGGGGCGGGGCGGGGCGGGGCAGGGCGGGGCGGGGTGGGGTGGGGTGGGGTGGGGTGGGGCGTGGCGTGGCGTGGCGTGGCGTGGCGTGGCGTGGCGTGGCGAGGTGCGTGGGAGCCCAGAGGCGCGAGCATTCCAACGCGAAGGCGCCGCGTAGCAGACGCCACCCGAGCAGGTGGAGACGGCGGCGGTGGTAGCGATGCTGCAGGTAGTGAGGTGAAGCGCGAACAAGAAGACAGAGAATGTGTAAGAGGGAAGAAGAGAGAGCCGAACGAATGAGGAACCCGGATGAAGGTGAGGGCGTGTACGGAAGGGCGTGCGGTGCCGTGAATAGGGAGCTGAGAAGTGGGTCGTAAAGCTGATCGGGAAGCGGGTCGGGAAGCGGGTCGGGAAGCGGGTCGGGAAGCGGGTCGGGAAGCGGGTCGGGAAGCGGGTCGGGAAGCGGGTCGGGAAGCGGGTCGGGAAGCGGGTCGGGAAGCGGGTCGGGAAGGTTCCAAGTATCTCTCCCAGGGGGCGCGGTACCAGCCGGGACAAGCTATAAGTTCCTGACTGATCTCTCGACGTATGTAGTAGTATAGTGCATGTAAATAGAAGTATGTGTAAGGTGAGAGGATAGGACTGGACAAGGAAGAGGAAGTAAAGATCGCGCGTGGTTTATGACCCATTTGATATGAAACTGCTTAGGTATTCACCTGGTACTGAACGGCCGGCAATGGAAAACTTCCGATGAGAACAGGCGTCCTCTAGAATTCTCCTCCAACAAGTAGTTAAATCCGATCTAGTTTCCTGTCTAGTGTAAAAAACCGACGACATTGGGACTCAAATCCTAGTATCTTCCGGTCAGAATCGTTGAAGAGACCGTGGTATTAATTCGGAATGAAAAATGGTAGTCTCGTAGCCTTCATAATTTCATAAAATGCACGGATTTAAATATACGCAAAAACAAATACTTTTTATTTAATAACGAACACTTTATAGGGACAAATTGTAGTTAAAACACTTGAAAATAATATTCAATGCAATAAAAATCCTTGATAAAAAAATGAAACCAATAATTCGTAAAAGAACACGTACATATGTACTTCTTAATATCACGCACCTGTCTGTGGCATAAAAACCTGCCAAGAAAGTAACCCAAATTAACATGCCCTGACTTTTGCGAGAGGAGCGAAGCATGCGCTTTGCCGCATTGCTCGCCTAAGACGACCAAACAGCCTTTCAAGCAATTCTCGCCACGCTCGCACCAATGGAGCTGCTAAAAATCCCGGGCGAGGCGCCGGGCGTTTTGACATGACGAACACGCGCGGGCCGCACGCAGGAGGAGCGTCGAGCAGGTCGAGCGACACCGCGGGCGGGTGGGTGGAGAGGTCGCGAGGGCTGCGTGAGCCGAGTGGGTGATGTGAGCGGCGGGATGACGGGGTGAGCCGCAGACGTACGGGAGCTGGTGGATGATACGAAAGATGTTCGGTTGCCGGAGCGGAGGTCAAAAAGTCGCCAGGTGACAGAGACAAACGAGAGTGGACGAACGGTGACGGGGACGAGTAGTAGAAATGATGAGGCGAGGACCAAGGGACGAAGTGAGTTGTGGTCAAAATGTGTCTGTTGCGGGGTAACGAAGGATTAAGAACATAGGTGGGAATACATTTTTAGGCAATATACTGCAGATACCGAGACTGAGATGGGTCAAGGGTGAGAAGTGACAAGGAAGATGACTGGAAGTGATAGAAAACCGAATGTTTAGTGAGCACTTCAAGAAATGTGGACTAGAAGTGGTGTGGACTATTGTTCTGGAGAAAGGGCAAGGACACTAGCGGTGAGGACAAGTGTGATGCGAACGAAATGGGCTACATATCTGGCGCAGAGACGAGAGAGTGGGAGAAAATAGGTGCGAACGAATTTTCTGAGGAGAAAGTTCTGAGGAGAAAGGACCAAGGGTAGAAAAGTGACCAAAACGAAAGTTATCGTAGTCGTAAGGTAAGAAAAACGAAAGGTTAGAGAGGCGAAATGTGTCGGAGACAAAAGATGTCCGAGACGAAAGGTGTCTGAGACAAAAGGTGTCGGAGATGCAATGTGTTAGAGACGAAATGTGTCGGAGACAAAAGGTATCAGAGGCAAAAAGTGTATGAGGCAAAAATTTCGAATACAAAAAATTGGAGTCGAAAAATATTGGATGAAAAGTGTCGGGACCGAAAGGTACCGGAGAAGAGAGATGTCGAAGACGATAGGTGCCGAGGACTCGTTTAGGGGAGCTCAAGAACCCGTGAATGGGGCTGCGTCAGCAACTGAGATGCGAATTACCGCACTTCAGGCCAAACAGGGGGACAATGACAGTGGGTGACAATGGCAGTGCCGGGGACGAGCAGCGGCGGCGCGCTGCGTGACAAGGCGGCAGAGGTGCAGGCGGTAGTTGTGTTCGGTCGCCGTCAGGGAGAGGGGGCACGCTGGGGGAGGCGGGCGAAAAGTGACGAAGTCGAAATACGTCGGGACGAAAGATATCGGAATCGAAAGGCATAAAAAATCAAAGGAGACGCAGGCAAAAAATGTCCGCGACGAAAAAGGTCGAAGGCAAAAGGTGCCGAGAAGTAAAAGTGACGGAGACAAAAAGTGTCGGGTACAATAGGTACCAAAGACGAGAGGTGTCGTTGACGAGTTGTTGAGTGCGCGACGTTGAGATGTGACGAGTCCACAACGATGGGGAACCATGAGCAACTGGGACGAGAATTACCCAGCAGCGGAGCCATTAACCATAATAGCAGCGGCGGGGACGAGCAACGGCTGCCCGTCGCGTGACGTAATGCATTAAGGCCCATTCACAATGCAAACATAAGCATAAGCATGGCGTTAACGTAAAAGTTAGGACTACGTCTACAAGTGGACCCATTCACAATGCGTTCGCATAAGCATAACACGTAAGACGTTAACTTAAGAGCTTGCAAGCTTCAAGCTTCTGTGCTATGCTTATGTCAGACATAAGGAATGAGCCAATCACAGTTCGTTAACTCAAAATCGAGTATCGAAGTCGATCGTGTCGATTCGTGTGCTGCGTCTCATAGCCAATAGAAACTCTTATTTTGCCTGTGTTTGTGTTCGACATTGTGAATACGCCAACTCTTCGCTTGTGTTAATGTCTATGTCTATGTGTTATGCTTATGTTTGTGATTGCATTGTGAATGGGCCTTTAGGCTGTGGCTGAGGCACTGGCGGAAGTTGTGCGCGTGCGCCGTGTGGGTGCGGGGCCGGCGCGATGCGGTGCACTGCATTGCACGGAGCGCCACCTGCCCGGTGCATCTCAGTGCTTCTCGTGATATTATTACTGTGCTATTGCATCAGCGCGGTGTAGCACGTTGTGGGCGGCGGGCGAAAAGTGACGGAGACGAAAGTATGTCTTGGAACGAAATATGTCAGAGTCGAAATGTTTCAGAAACCAAACGTATTGAAGGTGAAAAGTGTCAGAAGAAAAGTCGAAGACAAAAATCATCGGGAACGAAAAATGACAGAGATGAAAAGTGTCGGGAACAATGGATACTGAAGACGAGAGGGGTGGGAAACGAGTGGTGGCAAGATTGCGGAAAGAGGGCCGCATGAACAATTGAGACGGTGATTAGCGCATTTTAGACCAATCAGCGGGTTGGGTGATGACAGTGGCAGCGGTGGGACGAGCAGCGCCCCGCGACAAGGTGCATCAGACGGCGGCTGAGACGTGGGCAGCAGTTGTGCGAGGGTGACGTGGGCGGGGGGCGGGGGCGGAGCGAGGCGGCACGGTGTGTTGCACCACTTGGCGCGGGGTGCCACCTGCCCGGTCCATCTCCGCGCTGCTCGTGACATTATTATTATCGTTCTGGTACTGTACCAGAACTGCGAGGCACGTTGCGGGCGGTGGACGAAAAGTGACGGAGAAGAAATATATCACAATGAAAATGTCGGAGACGGAAAGGACAGAGACGAAAATGTTGGAGACGAAAATGCTGGAGACGAAAATGTCGGAGACAAAAATGTCGGAGACGCAAATGAGGGACACCAAAGGCGTCGAAAACGAAAACACAGGGATAAAATTTGTTGGTACCGAAAGGTACCGGAGACGGGAGATGTCCAGGACGATAAGTGGCGCGAACTCGAATCGGGAGCTCAAGAGTCCGTGTCAATTGGGCAGCATGAGCAATTCAGACGCGAATTACCGCATTTCCGAGTTAGCAGCGGGGGGCGTGACAATGGCAGTGGCAGGACGAGCAGCGCCGCTCGTCAAGGTGCGTCAAGCGGCGGCTGAGTCGCAGGCGGCAGTTGTGCCCGGGCGCCGTGGGCGGGGTGCGCGGGCGGTGCAGTGCATGGCGCGGAGCACCACCTGCCCGGTCCATTTCCACGCTGCTCGTGACATAATTACGGTGGTACTGCACCAGAACTGCTATGCACGTTGCGGGGGCGGACGAAAAGTGACGGAGACGAAATGTGTCGGAACAAAAAATGTCGGAGTCGAAAGGTATCGAACGCGAAAAGTGTCAGAGACGAATGGTGTTGGACACGAAAGATGTCGGATATGTAAGACGTCGGATTCGAAAGGTGTCGGAGACGAAAGGTGTCGGAGACAAAAGATGTCAAAATCAAAAAAGTCGGAGACAAAAGGTGTGAGAATATAAAATTGACGGAGACGAAATATTTCGGAAAGGAAGGTATCGGAGTCGAATGGTATCGAACACGAAAGTGACATAGACGAAAGCTGTCAGAAACAAAAATGTCGGAGACGAACAAGTCAGAGACGAAAATGTCGGAGACGAAAATGAGTACACCAAAGACGTTGAAAATGAAAAGTGACGGGGATGCAATGTCTCGGTATCAAAAAGTACCGGAGACGAGATGTCGAGGACGACAAGTGGCGCGCACTCACATCGGGAGCTCAAGATCCCGTGTTGATGGCGTAGCATGAACAACTCAGACGCGAATTACCGCATTTCTGAGCCAGCGCGACAAGGTGCGTCAGGCAGCGGCTGAGGCGCAGGCGGCAGTTGTGCCCGGGCGGCGTGGGCGGGGTGCAGGGAGCGGGGGCGGAGGGAGGCGGCATGGTGCGGTGCACCGCATGGCGCGGGGCGCCACCTGCCCGGTCCATCTCCCCCCTGCTCGTGACATTATTATATCAGAACTGTCAGGCACGTTGCGGGCAGCAGACGAAAAGTGACGGAGACAAAATGTGTCGGAACGAAAGATGTCGGAGTCCAAAGGTAAAGACGAAAAGTGTCAGAGACGAAAGGTATCGGACACGGAAAGTGTCGGATATGAAAGGTGTCAGGAACAAAAGTGTCGGAGACGAAAAGGACCGAGACGAAAAGGTCCGAGACGAAAATGAGGGAGACCGAAGGTGTCGAAAACGAAAAGTGACGGGGATGCAATGTCTCGGTACCAAAAGGTACCGGAGACGAAATGTCGAGGACAACAAGTGGCGCGCACTCACATCGGGAGCTCAAGATCCCGTGTTGATGGCGTAGCATGAACAACTCAGACGCGAATTACCGCATTTCTGAGCCAGCGCGACAAGGTGCGTCAGGCGGCGGCTGAGGCGCAGGCAGCAGTTGCGCCCGGGCGGCGTGGGCGGAGTGCGGGGAGCGGGGGCGGAGGGAGGCGGCGTGGTGCGGTGCACCGCATGGCGCGGGGCGCCACCTGCCCGGTCCATCTCCCCCCTGCTCGTGACATTATTATATCAGAACTGTCAAGCACGTTGCGGGCAGCAGACGAAAAGTGACGGAGACAAAATGTGTCGGAACGAAAGATGTCGGAGTCCAAAGGTATTGAAGACGAAAAGTGTCAGAGACGAAAGGTATCGGACACGAAAAGTGTTGGATATGAAAAGTGTCAGGAACAAAAGTGTCGGAGACGAAAAGGACCGAGACGAAAAGGTCCGAGACGAAAATGAGGGAGACCGAAGGTGTCGAAAACGAAAAGTGACGGGGATGCAATGTCTCGGTACCAAAAGGTACCGGAGACGAAATGTCGAGGACAACAAGTGGCGCGCACTCACATCGGGAGCTCAAGATCCCGCGTTGATGAGGCAGCATGAACAACTCAGACGCGAATTACCGCATTTCTGAGCCAGCGCGACAAGGTGCGTCAGGCGGCGGCTGAGGCGCAGGCAGCAGTTGCGCCCGGGCGCCGCGGACCGGGTGCGGGGAGCGGGGACGGAGGGAGGCGGCGTGGTGCGGTGCACCGCATGGCGCGGGGCGCCACCTGCCCGGTCCATCTCCGCGCTGCTCGTGACATTATTACGGTGGTACTGCATCAGCACGGAGGGGCACGGCGCGGGCGGCGCGGCGACGCGGACTGTGGCGCGGGGGCGGCGGGGGCGGGCGGGGGCGGGCGGGGAGGGCGGCCATGCGTCATCCCGTGTCAGCGGGGAGGTACGCGGCGGCGGTGGTGGCGGCGGAGGCGGAGGCGGCGGCGCCTGGCCCGGGCCCGCGCCACCCGGGGAAGCAGCTCCGGCCGGGACGCCTCGAGCAGGCGAGGGAGGCTCAACAGGGCTGCGGGCGGTTCAGGAAGTTACGAAGAGCGATTCGGCTCGATTCGCTACTTAAATCCATTTTTTTATAATGAAGTAGACATCGATTCTGCCCGTGCTTTAAAGGACTGACAAAATCACAAGTGAAGTGGTATCCCTGCAATAAAATTACTAAAACAAAAATATTCGCATTTTAACATCAAGACTTTCAGAAAAAGCTGTTTAATATACTAAACCACATTGTAATATTATCTTATTATCGATTGGTTGATTTTTTCGTGTTTTCGGGCGCGTCAACTGCTTTGGTAATTAGTCCCGTTAGTGTAGTGCATGTTTTTTCTCGGGAGATGGCGGTCATATTCCCCCGCTGGATGGCGAGATCCGGTTCCGATCTACCGTCGACTAGTGGGGTTTCCCCCTAACCGGGACTCTCCCACCAACGGGGTACGGTCCCAGCCGGGACAAGCTGTACGCTCCCGAACGGTCTCCCGGAATATGTGGTAGTGTAGTGCATGTTAGTGTACGTGTGTGTGTAAGAGGAGAGGATAGGTCAAGGAAGAGGAATGACAGATCGCACTGTGGACTGTTTGGTAGGGTACTGCTCCGGCATTCGCCTGGTGTTGATCGGAGAAACCACGGAAAACTACCGATCAGAGCAGCCGGCCGCTAGAATTCTCCTCCAGACAGCGACTGAATTCGACCTAGCAGACAAGCTAGTGTCGAAAATCCTGCCGCCATCAGAACTCGAACCTAGGACCTCCCGGTCAGAGGCGCTGCAGTGACATCAGTTGATGCACTGATGTACCACTCCCGGTTATCTGATTATGAAACGCTGCTTAATATTTACGCCCTAATAAAATAATAAATGTGTTTGTTAAGAGGTAAAATTACAGATTTAATTTAAAACAAAACGAAAGAAAGTACCTTTAGTCAACATATATTGCAATATATTCATAGCTCCCTGTGAAGTAAATCAGCTGTTATTGTGTCATTCAATCGGAAGGTTGAACGCCACCATAGTGACGTCACTGTAGTGACGTGTAATGTCCCGATTGGATGCCAACGTAACTGATGAATGTCACAGGTTACATTGAAAAAATTGCAGTTTAGTGACAGTCAAGTCAGTGCCAAAGCCAGTCAAGCTTCAGTCAAGACACTCGAGGCAAGTGTCAAGAGAGTAAACAACATATTGATAGTGTTAAACTATACTCAAATTTTAATTGATTACCTCTATTTGGCATCACCTTAAAAACTGAAATTGAGCAGCATGTTTTTGATTTCTTTGCTGTTAAACTTCCCCACATCATCGATATACAACCAATATCACACCTATTATGAAAGGCGGCCGATATTTGGCGAGTTAAAATAAGCGATATGTTAGTTCGAACATTCATACGTTTTATCTCTTCTCAATATTTCTCGAAGGAGTGCAAACTTCATTAAATCGTATATGATCAATTTGAAACAAGGTGTTTGAAATCCTTGTGCAAGACAACATTTGCGTTGATAACAAAAGATAAAAGTTGTCTTATGAAAGTAAAGAATTTAAAATTATTTTCAGCCAAGAGAAATGTTTCTTACAAAATCAGGTGAAAGGGTCTGTGTTCTCAGCTCAGTAGAATAACTTTATAAATGCGAAAGCAGCAAGCTGCAACGAGAACAACAATGCCCGCGTTGACTGCTCTGCAAATCCCCTGTACCAACATGCTGCCTACATGCAACTCCCCGTAATCCCACTTTTCTTCCTGCATCTATTGCCTAGCAGGAAACGGTTGGTTCGGCAAGACAAAAATCCAATCGAACACCCATTCTAAAAACATCGACCATTCGCTTAAACGGACGCATGCAATTATGTTTGCCCTCAAAACCTTCACTGTGGTAGACAAAAAGTAAATATCACAAATTAAAATACAGTCGAAAATCGAAATTAAATCGATTGAGAGTAAGACTGATAGGTTACGTAACTTTTGACGTTATTGATTTTTTCGGAGTGAGGTTGTTGCCCTAGACTCCCCAAGGAGCAACCGCCACTGCCTTCCACCCATGATGCCACCCACGGCAGCCGCTAGCACATCCGGTATCCCCCTCCATCCGGCCGGTGCCGCCCTGTAACCGTCGCGGCACATCTCGGAGTAAGCGGTTCCGTCGATGAACTGTATTGGAAGCTTTTCCATTTCAGGAAGGGCGTCTTCCCGAGAAAAAAAATGGAGCTGGGGATTTTCAGGTGCAGGCCTCGGGGCACAAGAGCATGATTAGTTGAAGTTTCCTTGAAAAAGAAAAGAAGGGAGGAAGAAGACTCCCAAAGAAGAAAGGAAAGAAGATGCAAATACTATACGTGTCTTCATAATAATAATAATTGCAAATGAGCGTATACTCGGTGGGAGAATGTAAAATGAAGAACAAAAATAAAAATTGAAACGTGCAATATGTACAAATATTTAAAAAAGAGAAATAATATGAATACAAATAAATAAACAAGAATGAAATAAGATAAAAACACAAATATACAAGAATAAAGAAATAGATAATATTTGCTCATATTTACTCCATAAAAAACTCTTCACTTTAGTTCACATCACTTCACTTCCCTGCATCCGCCTTGCGTAACCACTAATTTATTCCTTAACAATATATGTATTTTGTCCACACTTTTGTTGCCCATACCTGCGTTTCACTGGACATCACTGTACTCTTGCCCTATACTGAGAGATTTTACCAGGGAAAAATTGACTCCTCTAAAAATTGAAGATCTTTCGGAATTGTCATTTCGGGGAAAAACTCAAAAACATTTCTTTTGAGTCTAAATTTTTATCAGCGTTAAATTATATTAAAGAACATTTCAGAAAAATATAAAAAAACATCAATACTAAAATATGACGGTAAAACGGGTCACGGACTGAGCGCGATCTTTCCTTCCTCTTCCTTGCTCTATTCTCTCACCTTACATCCACTTCCACTTAGTATATTCACTACACTCTCATACATGGCGGGAGACCAGTCGGGAGATTAGAGCTTGTTCCGGCTGGACCGGTGCCCAGCTGGTAGGATTTAGTTAGGAAAACTCCGCAAGTCGACGGGATGGTCGGCGCCGGATCTCGCCATCCAGCGATTGCCACGATAAAACACGTTACAAACTTAAGGGACTAACGAACTTAGCAGTAGACGCGCCCGCAATCACTAATCAATGTAGAAACAAATAAAAAAGGAGGGAGAAAGGTGTGTGACAACATTGCTAATTGCAGCATTGCATTGCTAATATTGTGCAATTTTTAAGCAGCTACGATGGTTAACGCGTAACACAATTTTTACCTCAATGAAATCTGATTTAAACATTAAATCTTTAATGTGAAGAGAAATATTGGAAAGACGGAAGAAGATGTTAAGAGAAAGATTGGAAGGAAATATGAAATTTTGAAGAAATAGAAAATGTTTATTGATTTAATTTTTATGATCAAATTTTATTATACATTTAATTGAAACATTGATTTTAAAGGTGATATTTTAACACAAACTAACAAATAAATAATTTTTTATTGTAGACTTTAATTTCATTGAAAGATGAAATGTGATATGATGTTGATGGTTGGTAACCTTTTTTGTTAATTCCGTTAGCTTGAATCCAAAACCTCGTAACTTCCACTTTTGGTCAATTTCATGTTTTGAATGTTTCTGAAAGTATACCACTAGAGCTGTCTACTGACCAAGCGATGAATTAAATATTACTTAATTTAGTTTTATTAACCTCTCTGATTTTCACCCAGTATATTATCATGGAGCTTGCTTTTAATGACAAGTAATGCCATTTATATGTTTGACGTCATGTTAGATTTTCTCTATATACGATTTGTTTGAAGTTGCTAATTCTAATAGAAAGGCAAAGAGAAGATAAAAAATGGAACACTGAGTCTTATCAAAAAGTAAGTCATACCTCGTACCGTCACAGTGAATAACCTTAAAGCACTTATTTAAATCATAAAATTAGAAGATTACGAAAGTTTCGTACGTTTATTAGTATTTTCTCGCATTATTTTCGTATCTTCGAGCTTTCTTCTAAAGTTCATCAGAAAATTTCCCCTACATGGGATTATTTTCAGCTCATTCCCAAAGAGAAAAAAATACAATGACCTACATACATACAATTCTGAAGATAAACGACGTAGGCATTTAACACAATGGGAAACTGTGCTACAGTTATTTGAATTAAAAAACACACAGGGGTTCATTTTGCTGGGTTACAAAAGAAAATTCTGTTTATTTATTGGAGTACGAAAGCGCCCCAGAATTGTT
The DNA here is from genome assembly GCA_011170035.1 of Teleogryllus occipitalis. Lineage (NCBI taxonomy): Eukaryota > Metazoa > Arthropoda > Insecta > Orthoptera > Gryllidae > Teleogryllus > Teleogryllus occipitalis. The sequence goes on along the minus strand of BLKR01004260.1, from coordinate 80,152 downwards.
CACATTTAACACTGAAAAAAATGAAAGTACGCCTTTTGAATGGAGAAAAAGTACAGTGCTGGAGTGGTGTTTAATAACTGAATATCAACGAAATATCACAAGAAGAGAAAAATGAAGCAAGAGCGTAAGCATAATTCAAAGAACTCCCTACGTACTACAACACTGCTAGTAAAGGCAAACAATGATCACTAGCTATGGAAATTAAGGGACATTTAACAGTAGTCCAACACATGTGAGCGTTATTGCACACGACACATACCATAAAAAGGATCATTCAATTCGGCGCAGTCACAAACTACCATTGATCCGACAGTTCCACCAATTGAAATCGTCACTAAATGTCATCTATAAGTTAACAAATGACAGTAGCGCCAGGGCCACGTACCGATAAGTCCGAAGTAATTGCTAGCTGAATCTGTCATTCAATTACATATCGCATCCAACCCCAATTTCGAGTAGCTCTACAGGACAATTCTACGTCAAAGGGAATAACTCCTTCTGTCAACTTGGGAAGGGACAAGAGGCAAATGGGACGTTGAAGTATTTCACGATAAGAGGGGCGCTAGAGATCGAATGGAAGAATAATGAGTGCGCAAAGAGATGAGAGAATCCAGAAAGAATTAGAGAAAAACATATTTGCAGAGGATAGAGTCAGAGAGAGGGAGAGAGAGAGGAAAAGAGAGAGAGGAAGAGAGAGAGAGAGAGGGAGACAGACAGAGAGAGAGAGAGAGGAAAATAGGGAGAAGAGATAGTGGGAAGTAGAGAGAGAGAGGGGGAGAGAAGATGGAAGTGGAATGAGAGGCAAGGAGATGTCGCGAGAGAGGGAGGGAAAGTCGAAAAGAAACGCACCGTTTACACGACGACAGGTAGCTGGCAGTCGATTAGGCAACGACTGTCATCGCACAGTAGGGCATTTGGGACGGACAGTAAGCCAAAATTATTTTTGTACTTTGTAGCTCTCTAAATTATGTGACTCATTTTGTTTCTTTTTATAAATTTTTTGTTAAAGGAGCAATGTTTTTCTGGGTAATATACACTACCATTTTTTTAGGCTTGATGCTTGATTCAAAACTAACCGGAGAATATCGTATTAGGAGAACCTCAAATAAAACATGAGCAATAGTTGAGAAAATACGACTTTTCTTTAGATCAGTCAGCATGAAGCACTGAATGTGGTAATTAAATTTGTAATGCAATATTACGATCTGCATTAATATTATGCGAGCCCTATTTGGTACAATATAGCAAATACCATCTGGAAAATATTCAAAATATGTGCTTAAGGAAATTATCAAAGTCCACAGACTTCAAAGTGTGTGAGAACTCGGAGTTAGTTGGTCGGCCGATTATGCAGGGGTTCTGCATAATTTTAACGCTGGGCACAAAAGATGTACAGCGACGTCGCTTTCATGTTTCTGTCAGAAGTGATTACTTTTGTCTCCGCCAGGTTGTGCTTGATATCGACATTTCAAAAACAATGTTTCTAATATATCGATAATGTTCATACAGAATATAAAAAAATATAAGTTACAGATAAAGTCATGGTGAATTTCCAGCTTTCAAATTACAATTATTCTTCCTGAGTTTGAGTAGTTCACCGGAAAAGAGATGTTTTCAGAATAAGTTTTAGAAAAAATACATGTTAACCTCTTTGCTCACAACTAAATATGTTACGTGACTGTTTAAAAAAATCAACTCCGGGATGCCACTAGCATCCTAACGAGTACAAATAATGATTGTGTGTGTCTCTACAATATTTTGGGCAAAATACGGGCTCATCCCAATAACAAAATATCAAAAATTTCTCATCTCATGAATACCCTGGGTGTTTGAACAAGTTCTTAAATAGATTTTACGGATCAAATCCCACAGTTCCGATACCTTTTTTGACGACCTGTGTTTTTACGATTTGGTATTACTGACTTATAGTTTCATTTATATTTTTTCTATTTATTTCTATATTTATCTATTACTCTTCATGTCTCTCATCTTCACTCTTTTCAGACAACATATACGTTTACCTCCCCTAGTTCATTTTGTCATCCTCATACATGCCACACTCTCGTTCCATCCGTCATCATGAACCCATGTTTGCTCCCATCTGTTCACATTTGTCTCCATCCGTTTTCATCTTACTTGTCGCTTGTCGGCCGCCCGTTCTACCATTAACGTTCTTTTTCAGTAGTGACTTCCCCCTTTACCTCCATTTATTATTCCTCGTCATAATCTGAACCAGTACGTATTCACTTTTTCAATTAGGATCCCCCAAGTGTCATGCGCCGAAATACAATACAAATAGACTCCGACGACTGACTTCGGGGGCCAGGTGTTTTTAAAAAGCTCTCCAATGGCCACTGCTACCAATCATCTCCCCTTCCTGTACGCGGTGTGTCCACCCCAAAGCGTACGGCTAATACGGTCACTGTCCTCATACTTCAGAGTTCGTTCGTGTCGCCCCTTTTTGTCCCTTTCCAAGTGATATCACTCACCGCCCTCGACGCCTATGCCCCGAACGTCAAACTGGTCTCCGCCAATTCACTTCTTCTCTTTTAACTTTTCTTGAAAGACTCATCTTGTATGACAAGAAATTTCAGCATTATTGTCTGAAGGCAACAATAACATCATATTTAAAAAATATTTAAAATATATTCACATTCATAAACATATTTCACGTTCATAAATACATCTGATCTCTTACAATTTAAATAACAATGTTTGTAAAAGCAGACTTCTCAGTGTTCTGGTAGGAAGAATATTTAACTCTTTTTAATGAGCAGTTCTAGTTTCGCCCATACATGATTCCGGCATTTGCCCAAACAATTCTAATTTGAACATTATCCCTTTACTTTTATCTCCGCAACCAGTGTTTAAAGAGTCATACTGTCCCGGACTCCTTCACATTTATCATAGGTTTTGCAAAAATAATTTTTAAAATAAAGGATAAGTATATTTTATATTTTATTATCAAGAATTCGCCAACAATACTGTCAAAGAAATCCAAACGTTATTAATGAGAAAATTAATTAATTTAATATGGATCTGCAGTTTGCTCGCTTTGTGCGTGCGCTCCCTCCTATTGCCGTCATGTTCGCATCCCCGGCCCGGTCACCGTCTGATACCTCTGTACCAAGCATCAGCTTCACTGCCACCCTGTGCCATTCCTCCGCTCCGCCAGCCGTACAGCTGCGCCACCGTCCGGCTGCCGCCTCGCTCCGCACGAGCCGTCACCACGCGTCACCGCAGCGCACGAGCCCGTCGACAGCCACGTCGACCCGATATTCCCTGCGCCGCAGAAATGACCAGTGGGTGGATCGACGCGGCCCGATACGCGCAGCGCTGGCGCAGCCGCTCGCCACGCCCCCCCCCGCCCCCCCCGCCCCCGCCACCCGAGCCATCCCCGCCGCTCCGCCGCCCCCGTCGCTCCCGCCACCCCCGTCGCTCCCCCGCCACCCCCCGCTCCGCCACCCCGTCGCTCCCGCCACCCCGTCGCTCCCGCCACCCCCGCTCCACCCCTGCCGCCCCCGCCGTCCTCCACCGCCTCAGCCACCCCCGCCACCCCGCAGCCCCAGCCACCCCTGCCGCCCCCACCGCCCCCGCCGTCCCCGCCGCCCCGCCGCCCCCGCCGCTCCCGCCGCCCCGTCGCACCCGCCGTCCCCGCCGTCCTCCACCGCCTCAGCCACACCCCGCCACCCCGCCACACGTGTTCGGCATTCCCGTCCCCTTCATGCTCGACTATGTCAACATCGCTTCGACATTCTCCGCGCCCGACATTCTCTGCGTCCGATATTCTCCGCGTCCGATATCCTCCACATCCCACACTCTCCGCCTCCGACATCCCCCGCGTCCGACATCCTGCGCGTCCGACGTTCTCCGCTTCCGACATCTTTCGCGTCAAACATCCTGCGCGTCCGACATTCTCCGCCGCCGACATCCTCCGCGTACGACATACTGCGCGTCCGACATTCTCCGCCTCCGACATCTTTCGCGTACAACATCCTGCGCGTCCGACATTCTCCGCCTCGGACATCCTCCGTGCATCCTGCGCGTCCGACATTCTCCGCCTCCAACTTCGCGTTTAACATCATCCGTGTCCGTCACTCTTCGTATTAAAATATCCTCAGTGTTCGACATCCTGCGCGTCCTACATCCTCGACCTACCCCATCCCATTCCAGACATTCCTCTCAACGACCATCCCAACCCCACCGTACGCGAACCAACATCTATGGCTCTGCCAATTCCGTTCCTAACCTCATCTCTGCCTCGATACCGCAATCGATGTCGCTTTGCCTCCAAACCTTCCAGCCACTAGATCAATGATCACCTCACTTACAGCCCCACCACCTCCGTCGACACGAAAGGCTATCACTCACATCACCTCATCTACAACCCCCAGCTCATTTTAACCACCAACCTATCTCATTTTACTCATTCCACTCTCTGCCGTGCCTATTTTCTCATTGTCACCATTATATCCACCCTCTTCAAAACATTCTCTGCTCTCCTACCCTACCATCGTTAACCACATTCCCAAACAATTTCTGGCCCCTCCAGTAGTCCACCGCACCTCTCTTAACTCCCATCTTCCACTTTGATCATTTCTACCCCAGAATCCGCATCACTCTGGCTTGCTTCCGCTACTTCCATTCCTCCTACTATTGACTCCCTTGCCAGTGTTATCACGGTTACCAACTCTTCCACCACGATGTCCTTTCCGTTGGGTCGGCAACGGTGGACAGAGAGACACGGATTTTACAGCGCCACTTGATTTAACGCGTCTCTTCTTCCTGAACGCTGAACTTGGCTCGCAGCTGGTGACCGTGAAAGGCCAGTACAGAGTTCTCTGCTGCTCTGACAGATCTCCACTGCACTCGCCGTGTGCATGGATCCAGAACTCGCATACATCTCTTGATTTTTGCTTCATTCCTCCTTACTGAATATAGATAAATTCTGGCTGGGAGTATCACATCAAAAATGATGGGTTCCAATTAAACTCCGATATTAATAATCCTGAATAATGAACGGTAAACAGAATTCAATTTAACATACAATGTAGGCTTTCACGGCCGGTTTCTATATTATTTGACATTTCCGGGTTTGTAGTCCGTGGTCTAACGGGGACTAGTCCATACGTTTCACCTGCAACTGTGGCAGGCATCCTCAGAGGCGTTGCTGGCGGGGACGAAGTGTTCTGACTGGCAGCACCGCGTTGTCAGTCAACGGGGGCGAAGTGTTCTGCCTGGCAGCACCGCGGTCAGTCAATGGGGGCGAAGTGGCAGCACCGCGTTGACTGACGCTACCGCGGCTCTGCAGCCCGTATGTATAGTGAATTCAATTTCTTTGATAGATTTGAAATTTCAGTTTTTTCTTCTACTTCACATTTCCCTTTATTATCAGTAATAGTTTCTAACTTCGGTCCTCTACGAGACCGTAAAGTGAGTTTAGAGGCACCTGGAGGAGCCACGAGGTGAAATCTTGTGTTATTCGCCATTACTGCCACTAGTTTCCACGTTCCATGAAGACATAAAATTAAGTTTCTTTGACATTTGTAATAGTCGTTAGGACACAATTCTTTCTCTGAATCCAACAGAGTGTGTATCAAATTTTAAGGGAAATATGTTTCCCGAAGTCCTACATTCCTCCGCGCAGCTCACCCGTACAACCTCTTGCCAAGAGAACTGGGAGCTCGGCCGGAAGAACAAATACAATTCAACATGTTCCACGTTACATAATGTCTTCAAATGCATGGACAGTTATGAAATAAAATTGAAGAAAGAAAATGTAAGAAGTAGTAAACAACTGTGTCACAAAAATTGCTGTTGTAATTAAAAAGTATACTACTATTTCAAAATTGGTTAACTAACACCATGATAACATACACAATCAATTGATTCCATCGAATCGATGGGAGAAGTAAAGAGTAAAACTGTACTCTTAAAAAGAGTAAAAGGATTAAACACAGTGATGTAATTTTTAATACGTCATGCTAAATAGTACGTTGCTATGCTACGTATCGTAGGGGGTTTCTACGGCACTTGACTCTCGTCAAACGGAGAACGTATTGTTACGTAATTGCAGAAGTACAAAAGTGACAATGTGTTGAGTGACAAGGGTTAGAGATGTACTCGCTTTGAATGAATTTTATATGAAACCTCTTGAATTGGTATTTTTAATATTTTGAAATAATTTTGGCCAATATCTGAAGAAAACTAAAAAACATTGCCGAAGTAACGTACGAGTAATATTTTAATGTGAAGTAGGTGTACAACCATTCATTGTAAACTGTCCGTATAAAGTTGTTCGTTAACAAAATAATATAACTTGTTTTCGAGTCATTCAACCATCAGATATTTCTGTTAATACTTTTATAGATTTGGCAGATATTAAAATATTTGCCTCCTTATAATTAGTTAATCAGTACTTCAAAGTTCCAATATAATTACTTTACCGTTTTAATTTCAACAATTAAAAAAATTGAATGTATATCCTTCAGCCGCTTATTTCCTCTCCAAAGCACACTTGATAACTGAATATCTAGACTTCCAAAACCAAAAATCAAAAACACCCAATAATAAGATACCAAAAATCAAAATTATTTTTTCTCCAAAATATGACAAAATTCATGATTGAAAGGATTAAATCTACGCGACACAAAACTCTACTATTAGGGAAAAGACATGAGAGGCAAATCTCAATACGACATGATTCAGGCTAAATAAAACAAATTACGTCACTTCTCAAATACTGTGGGTATATTTAAAAGAAATGAAGGCAAACGCTCAACAATAAGCAATTTCAAGGCATCTGTATAAATGTAAAGTAAATTCAGTTGCACAGTCTCAAACGTATAACTTTTGCCATAAAAAAAGTAACACATTTTCCTCGAAATGAACTTCGAGTTAAAAAAATGAAGTTAACCGAAAATCAACTCAATCAATCTTAACAAACTCTCTGACTAAGTTCGAAGTTTCTAAGTATCCCTAGTGACCATTTCCCTCCGGTCACTAGTTTCCGGGAGCAGAAAGCGCCCAATCGGTAGAGTGTGTTCAACGGTGAAACGCGGTTTACGCGCTTCGAGTGATCTTTGCTCTTCGGTTCTCCGAATTTTACGCCACGCCAGGTGCGACTCAGCGTCGTAATTGGTTAGAGAAGTCGGCGACGCCCGAGGCCTCTTCCAAGACGTACATTTTAAAGGAAAACCCTCGTTCCAATCAGCGGTTTTGCAATGTTTTCGACATGAAACGTTATGTTGTAAACGTATCTAAACGTCTGGGAGTTATAAGATATATTTCCCCAGAATATTATGCCATATCTCTGTCGGGAATGAACATTCGCAAAATATACACAACGAGCAATGTCATTATATACAATTAAAATTTACATTTAAATATTATTTCCATGTTTTAAAGTTGATTTTTGTATTCAGAAAGAATAGGTCTTTCAAGATTGTAATTTGCAATTAAGTACAACTCTGCTATAGTGAGGAAAAAATACCAAAATATGACCAATTTTTCAGTGCGTTAAGCTGTACCTACCCCCTTAAAATCAATCAGTAGAAGCGGGGTACAAATAATAAACCCATTACGAAACGTCACATGTAACGAAAATGTAATAATATCGCGTATGTTTTGGCCACCGTGCAACTGGCTACTTTACGCTACATGCTACGGAAACGTGCTGTCACTTATGTTTTTGCAGTCGTTAAACTCGTAACGTTACGTTATGTGTCACCAAAATGTAATATTATTGCTTTTATTTTTTGCAATCGTGCAACTCACACCGTTACATGTCACGAAAACGTGCTAATATTGCTTATAATTTTTGATAGTCGCAACGTTTACGTTTCTACATCCTGAAGCCCATAAGCTCTCCGTAGCATTTCCATGATATTTCGTTTCAATTAAGTTCAGTTCAGTTTGCCTTATTTTACGTGAGGCTCAGTCCATTACGCCAGCTCTTCCATCAGAACCTACTCTTTTCGCTACGCTCCTTTCACCATCTGGGAGCAAAAGAAGATACCACTCGGGCGCCTAAACAGGCGATTAGAATTTAGCTTAGGAACTTCTTTTAGCCTTGAGGATCTTTTACATGCACTAAATCTAGTACAACATGGAGAGCACCCGTCTTTACATTCCCTCCAAAAGAAAGTGGCCTCGAAAGCTTGTTTGGACAAAAGGAAGCAGTAATTCGTTCCAAACATATAAAGTAATCATGCATCTACATATTCGCCCATTCACAATTTATTCCAACACTTCACAAATTTGCCTTTTCAGTGTTTTCACAGCCACTGATTGTGATTTCCTAGAATTTGAATTCGGTACGTTTACGCCTATGTGTGCATGGTGGCAGAGAGCACCGGAGTTCTTGGAAACAACTGACGCCACAAAGCCTCATTCCACATGAATCCGTGGGCAGTTGGCGATCAAACTGCCCTACATTGTGTATTCACAGGTAGATAGACACTGTTATTCGCGTGGCGTTGGCAGTAACTATTCAGGAAAGCGTGTTTCTTTATGAAACAAGAGTTAAACGCTGACTAATATCACAAAATATATTTGACTTATAAATGAAAAAAAAACGAGTATAATATTTCGTAATAACTTTTTGTCTGTTGAAAAGAAATCATTGAGGGAAAGTAAATTATGTTTCCAATTTTTTTTCAAACACTGCGTGGAGCGGCAATATTTTTATCCTCTTGATACTCTCCAAATCTCATAACTTCGAATTTTATAAACAATTTAACACACTGTAGTTCAATATTTTCGCGCCTCCCTTTTCGGCTCATGTTTGTAATCGTGTAAATAGTCTAACTGAACTGAGGTGTTTACTGTCAACACCGACGCTTCTTCCACTTGTGAACATTTTACTAGAGAAACCAAATTCTTCTAGTGTTCACATACGGTTTGATATGAACATGATATGTTATTGACACATTTTAGAATAGAATAAGGTAGATTTGAACTATATCCCTTCGTGATATTATAAAGTACTTTGTAAATTTAGTAAACACACCAAAAAGTGAGTGTAGGTATATGAATTGAATGTATAGCAAACGTCTCAATACTCTCCTGCTCTCCAAAGGATTGGGATGTCCAAACAACGATGGTTAGTTGTTCGTGCACTTGTGCAGGAAAATTACATCTACAGCCAAAAACAGATTCACATATCGACGACAGTTTCCGTTCTACTTCATCCACTTAGACCGTCGCTTTTGCCCGCAAATCAGCATAAACGCAAAGTCATTGGTTAACGCGCGTGTAGACCGTGACTTCCAGTCAGTGCCCTAAACGCAACGCACTTGTCGACTCTGATATCGTCACGCTTACGGTCACACTCAGCGTTGTATGTAGAGTCATCATACAGTCCGTGGTTCCGTTCTGTGCCAATGCCACTTTTTAAGACTACAGCTCTGACATCGTTATTATTCCTGCAAACCTTCAACACCGTCATCACCATCACCCGAGTAAACAAAACAACGCCGTCACCCTTATCGTCGCCTTCATTGTTAAAAGAGGAGCAAACATTTAAAAGGTGACATGTTTCATTTGACAAAAATTGAGTTTTCTTCTGTCGCTTTTAACTAGGATTTTATTTCCAGAAACAAACGTAAGATGTCTTACAATACATTAACAATACATTAATATATATTTGTTGAGTGAAAGACAGTGTTGAAAAGTGTAATATCTGAGATACATTTTTCATTTTTATTAGAAAACAGTGAAGTGGACATGTCACGTTTTGAATGTTTGCTCCTCAATACTTGTCGTCAACTACCGTCAACCACATTCATTGTCGCAGCCATTGTCAACCAAGCCATATTCATTACATTAGCTGAGACATTGTCAATCCCCGCTGCGGACATCAACAAAATTCCTCAACCCTCGCGATCTCAATTCTTATGCTCATCAGAACAGACTCATCGTCAATCTTCTCCAGAGCTGTAACATTTATTGAATAGCCCTCAGTCATTATTAGGGCCCGAATATTTATAACATGCCGTATTTTTTCTTTGCGTTGTTTTCATGAAAAATGTAAGATAATTATATTATTTATAATCACTAACACTACGCAGTTTTCACGTGTCATATACAGTCATATTTTGACTCTTTTTAACCATTTGGTAATTTGTGTTAATTTTTAAAATTATGGTAATATTTTTTCATTAATTTTCGTATTTTTTGTCATATTGTTTACGTTTTGATTTCATTTTCGCGTACCTGCTTTCAGTCGTCTCAAAGATATTTTTCATATCTCCTAATTGTTATCGAATTTCTTACAATTTTTGTTATATATAATTGATGTCTTTCTTTCTTTCTTTCCTATAAGTATATATGTACATAAATTGGGAGAGTAAGCTATTTAGACGTAGAAAAGAAAACGTAGAAAGCACCAGATGTAAAGAAAGCGTTAGTTTAGTTTTGTCCCCCAGGTCAACCGCTTCTATAAAAGTTATTTAATAACTTTAGCAAGTAGAATTGTTTTCAAGGGGCGCCAAAGGCCTTCAAGGGGCGCCAAAGAGGTAAATTATAAATGTGAAATTGCAAAGGTGAATTGTAAATTTGCTAAATTGTAAAAGCATATTTTCAATATAATGGTTATTTAAACAGCGGAAAGACTTTGCAGATTTTGAAAATGAAACCAACATTTCTTATGTCATACTTATCGTCATATTTTTTTAGGGCTTGCGTATTTCTAACATTTTTAGGTCATAAACATCTGAACCTTAGTCATCGCCATCATCATGAACTAGCGCCACGAGCACTGTCACAGCCTTCCGTCGTAATCTCTTCAACCATTCCGTCCATTGCCGCCGCCGCCGCCGCCGCCGCAGGCACGTGGAAGCCCTGGCGCGGGGCGGGCGAGCGAGTGGGGCCCAGACCGGACAGGCTGTGCGGCGCGGCGGGTGGCGGAGCGGCGCAGCGGACGCAAATACGGAGCCTAAGCCAACAGCGGCCACCGCACCTGCAGTGTTGACCGGGCAGCGGATCAAACGGAGGCGGAGGGGCGCAAACAGGCTCTCTCGCTGCTCTCTGCGAATGCGCGGATATTAAATAAGGCAGAAACTAATGGCGCCGTTTAAACATTTATTTGTCGGAGAATGTTTGTGCTACTCTTGTTAGGAGAAATGAAAAAAATTAATAGGATCAAAAAAATAATTTCACCTGTGAAAATGTATCTTTTATTTTTTACTGATATGATATAGCTTGTTTATTGCCTTCAGTACAGGGCTCGATATATACTGTTTAACTTACTTGAGTTGAAAGGATCACGGTTACGAAGGAACAGTTGGATGATGTTACATGTTCTCTTATGGAGGGAATTGTGAAAGAGAATTATCGGAGGAATATATGAAAAGACAAATTGAATCAAGTTAACATCTAATTAATCAGTAAATCTGAATCAATATAGTTAGGTAAAAAATAAAATTATGTACAGTAACTCCCGGGAAACTTGACCGGGTTGGGATCTTCCCAATCACTCCGACAAACTTGGACATCCCGCGGCCCGGGGGAAGGGCGCGTTCACCAATCGCTAGCAGGTAGAATCGCAGTTGTCTATTGCAGTCTGCGCAGTTGTCAGATTGGTCCAATCACCTTATAATACTTGTCATAATATCCACAATTTCTTGAATTTATTGTGTTCTTTGAATGCACCCCGTGTCTCTAAAAAGCAAATATTAAAACTATCATTTAAACTAATAATAACCATTTTCAGGATGAATAAGGTTTTTAAAAATTGGTTGCGCCTTCATAACGCGTCTATTAGTCCTTCTGGAGGCATTGAGCGCTTGGTATAATCCTCCTTAAAATTATTTTTTTAATGAAGACAGTCATCGTCAGTCATTACTTTTTATCCCTTCGGACAGGGCCTAGTCCTCATATCCTCTTAATGGTTTGTAGAAAATCATGTCAGGTTAGTATTATTGACAACGGAATTGTAGAGTATTTTTAAATTTTAAATGACTTCTTGGATAGCTTGGGGTTTAATGAACGTAATAAGTAATGTAAAAATAATGATTTGAAATGTTTGAGAAAACTTTGAAAATGATGAGACTCTTTATAAAGAACTCTCCAAAATTAAACATACAGTAACCCAAACATTTTGTACTGTAACCTAACTTCGAACAAACGAGTCAGAATTGTGTTTTCTTACAGGGTAGGTAAATGTGTGTAGGTATGCTTTTAAAATTCCTTAGCATTTATTAACAATTAGAAAAAACGAAATATGTGCAATAAAAAGCTTATAATAACAGTATAAGACAAAACAGACTTTTTCTTTTTCTTTACCAGGTCGCGGCCGGCACAGAAGGAGAATAGAGATGGCTGCAACGTAGCAGATAAAGCTCTTTGCGGCATTAAACATCTATGATAAAATTACGTCATCCAATTTCTTTCCCAATGATGGTAATGTCATAATTTTGCGATACTTCTTACTAACAGTAAATTATATTTTACACAAGTTTTAATTACATATGCAACGGGGAGAAGTACCTACCTAAAAAAGCTAATTCTTCAAAACTATAGTCAATGGTATAAGCAAAATTCGTTTTGTAAATATAGAATCCGAAAACCCAGTTTAAGAACCTATGTCGAACCTTTTTAGAGTTTTGCAGAATAGAAAAGTGTAATGCAGCACATATCGTGTGGCTTTTTTTTTTTTCAATTTCTTCAATTTAAAAATGAATATTTCATTCCTTTCTTCTATCCAATGGACATTTTATTACAAATCTCAAACGGAGAGGATCTTTAAGAATATAGTAGATAAAAACCTCAAATCGATGATTTTCAACATATTCCACCAAATTAAGTAAATAGTCTCCATTTTGTCTCCATTTCTGTACTAATAACACACGTTGATGTAATATTAAAAGCAAATTCCATTAACTTGCTTTTATAGTAATGGAATAGCCACAGGCTTATTCCATAATCTGCAAAAACAAAAATGCCAAACCTTAATGAACACTACAATTATAGCTTTTTCTATTACGATTCAGGTCAAACATTTTGCTTCCAACAAGATAATTAAATTTTATCTATATTGCTTGAACGCAAAAACAAGTGCATTTTTTAGAATATAAAATGGAAATATGGATGCAGTCTTCTCGTTACTTTCAGGCGTTCTACAAAATCGAATCCGTAATGAGAACTCAAATACATGCATATTCCCAAGCATCAACAAAAAAACAAAAAATATGAAGAATTTCGTAAGCGAGGTAGGATTTATTGTTGGGATTGCATTTTACGCCTATTCTAAAATGTTGTTCTTACGTTCTCTTCTAAAATAACATTTATAAAAGATAAAAAATATAAAATTTTCCAATAAATAGATAGTCAGTGTCTAGTCATTTCATTTAGAAATTGGTTTTTCTCGAAGTTATATTTACAAATTCCCAACTCATGCGCGTAAATTGAAATAGCAATAGGCAAGATCATTCATGACGAACTGATATATAGAAATCAGAAATGTATTGCCTTTGTTTTAATTTGGAAATGTTTCTGGTCCATATGTGACAATTTGAAATTTGAATCTAAAACGAATTAGACATACATATTTGATTCGGACACCAATTATAATTGCTTGACTTTGTAATTTTCTTTCCTACAATGTAATCACAAGTTTAGAGTAGTGCTAATCACAATACTGCAATATGGAATCGATTTTGTTTGTTGATGACAATAATAAACTATTTTTTCATGAACTATGGTTAATTGAATAAGAGAGTTCAAACAAAACAAAAATAATGTTATTTAAAAAAATCAGTATTGCTTTCTGATCTAATATCTGTCAACAGTGCATTATATATTTGTAACACCAAATCATCGTACACTATTTATTCATAAACGTTTATGAAAGTCTATAAAATATCAAGCCTTTTGCATTCTTTTTAAGAAGACACATAATTTTATCTCTTGATTGACCGTAATGTACCGTCACAGAGGTTTGTTCGTTGGTATCTCTCATTCAGATTCATAATGGGAAACTATTGATGCTACAGAAATGCATCGGCTTTCTCGTAGTATATTTTTCTAATTTCCTTGGGGTGGACTGGCTTTACGGTCTGGCTCCATCCTTTTGCCAGCCGCTATCTATCGTCCTCCAAAGTACATTTTTGACATTTTCTCAACTCTTAGGTTTCCTACTAGTAGATCCGAAATATTACTTCAAGAATATTATATAAGTTAACATCTTGTCCTACACAGAAATTTTCACTGAAAAATTTGAAGTCGTTTTTAGAAAAGGTGATTAAGCATTTCTGTAAATACAAAATTTGATCCTTTTTACACAAGAATCTATAGAGTTTTCGAAAAAAATCATTTGAAGCAGGTTTACTAATAAATGCAATAATGTATACAAGTCGATAGAAATGTGCATATTAACGGCATGAGTGATATTTAAAACTAGAGGTGCTACAGAATGGCACAGACTTTCTCGTAAAATTTTCTTATTTCCTCTGTGTGGACTGGTACAGTCTTTCCACTCCTCCTTGCCTGCTGCAATCTATTGACGCCTAAATTCCATTTTTTTTTTACATTTTCTTAACTTTTCGGTTTCCAAATTGTAGAATCGAAATATTATTTTAAGAATATTAAAGGCTAAAACCTTGTCCTAAATAGCGATTTTCATTGAAAAATTTGCTGTCGACTATAAGAAACATTTGTGACATTTGTTTTTTATTTTTTTTTCCTTTTTAGGTCATTTTTTTACCAACTTGCTCATATAGGTATCGCTGTGATTGTTTTAACTGTAGGGGGAACTCTAAGAAGATCACATAAGGACAACACTAACACACACAAACATCCATACCCAACGCGGGATTCGAACCCGTGGCCCTTCCAGCTGAGGCAGCTACTGCTCTTCAGCCTTGGCGACTTCGGTTATCCAGGCCAGCAATGGAATGTTTGATGTAACGTAACATACTGTGTGAAAACCCTTGAACTCAGGGGTGAAACCAAATAAATTTATAAAAGAACGTAGTTAATAACACACCGCGTAAAACGTAATTCCTCCACACCTTTCGTTTCAAACATGAATTATTTTACTTCAGCAGTATTGAAAGGTCAAAGATAAAGTAATTCACTTACGTGAAAACAGCAATATGTGATCAATTCTGCCACTGAAACGATTGTCGCAATGGAAAAAAAGCAAAATCGTACAACCGCCCTTTGTTCGCTTCAAAACCACAGATTCATTACTTCTACAGTCACCTCCAACGCTGCACATTCGAAACCGCAGGAGAGTTCTGTCTCACTTTTTTATCGATTGGGCTTGAGACTTGTCTAACGATAAGAAACTTTAAGGGGTTTTAAGAAGTTCTATGATGTATTTAATTTAATAATATTTATTTTAGATGCCAAATCTTTTTACCAATAAATAATTTACTAAATTTCAATATTTAATAATTGTTATTTCGAGTTACATTACAATTATAGGTAATGAAAAGTAAAAAGAATAACAGTATGTACATTCAAAATTATCAATGAAAGAAAAAGGAAGATATTTAAAATAAATTTTTAATCTCACCTCAATTGTTGTTTCAGTAGACAAAAACAAACACAACAAAGTATTTTGTTTTAAATAGGAGTGTAATGATCTAATATTAATTACAACAGAAACTTTTTGTTATATTCGTTGTGTTTTCCCATGTTTACGCTTATTCTTTACTTCTTTTCGGGGATCTATTCATTCGGCGCAATATTTTCTCCTTGAGCCTCAATTCCCAGCTTTGGATCGACATCACTCAAAGCCCGTCAGTGTCGTCCTAGCAATTTCGAGACTTTAAAATCCCTATTACTCAATCTTTCTTTCCAATGGGAGAAAAGTAGACATACCCATTTATTACATTTATGGATACTTAAAGGACGCCATAGTTAAAGTAACTATTGAAGTTTTAATCAGGTGCATGTAGATCTATCATAACAAAAAGACTGAACGCAGCACGTAGCAGCGTGCACTGCACAAATAACAAAACGTGTACTCCATCATGTGTATTGAATTTACTTATGCATACAAATAGTAATGGTCGTCACGTTGGCCAACAAAAGAGGTTTTTTCAGAATTACGCGAGACTTGTCGAGGGTTCCCCAGAGCGAGAATAGCGTCGGATCTTTCCGGAAATGTATTAATATGAACGAAACCAGATGTCAATGTGTTCTCTAGTGTTTAGGCGCAGTTATCTGAAGGTCACAGTCTCAAAACGCTTTCCTTGATCAGGCCAAATTTCAAATGACGGTTTCAACAGAAAACTAAACAAAAAATTTGTTTACAAACAAAAAATTTGTTTACAAACAAAAACCAGAGATATTGGTGCGAGATTTATAAGAAAGGGTTGTGCAAATGCTTGGGAGTGGCAGGTACTTCACTGGATACCTGGCTCATGACATTGGCACAATCCTCTAATGAAAAATATTCTTATCAGTTATAAGCTTTGTCCGTCTGTAAGCGAGAATTGTTAACGTATAGAGACTTGTTAATTTATTTCATATTATTTGTTAAATACAATTAATAACTGATTGATTAAATGGCACATCACAAAACCAACACAAGGAAAGAAATCGTCATTGAAACATATTCTTGTCACTCAACAAAGATATTTATATAAGGGAAAATTTTGTAAGAAAATAAACATGAAATAGCAATAAGTAGTGAAGAATATAAAACATAATACAATTCTCGGTAATTCCACTGAAAAAACTCTGGCAAACATATTTCCGTATGAAGCCACTATTCCCCACCGCAAGCCGCCTACGCGTGTACACCTCTTTCAGGATTTGGAGGGGAAATGAGTGCCGAGTCAGGGGAAGTTACCCGTGCCCGCAGAAGCGCCGAGCTCCCCAGGCTGGCAAGTAGCTCGTGCGGGCGCGGTTTGACGTGCCTGGTGTAATCCACGCATTTGACGATAACAGTCATTTCTCACCGAGTTCTTACGTACTTGTTCCCATCTATCACTGTTCCATAGGATAAAGGGTCAGCGTGCATAATACGTATTATGTTAGCCCATTTCACGCAGAGTGCAGCAATATCTCGAGCAGAGCTGCGAAATATTAATCCGGTGCTCGCTGAAGCGAAGAGGCCCGAAGTGAAGGGCGTGCATCAATCAGAGATGCAGAGTCGCCACCCTCACGGCTTTCACGTTCTCGCACTAGGTTGGTCTCATGCACACTGGTGAGAAATGCGCCCAACCGTTTGTGAAGCTAATAATAAATCGATTACATTCGAATTCTCTGCCTGTCACATTTTGGCACCCCGCTCGGAGGGCTCTTAATTAGAGAGAATCGATACGTAGTTGTAAACGTACAGTCTTATGTAATAATAATAATAATAATAATAATAATAATAATAATAATAATAATAATAATAATAATAATAATGCGGCACCCGTCGTCTGCGCTGAGGAGGGCTGTAGGTTCGGTTCCTGCGTAGACATGGTCGTATTTGTGATTGTCCCTTGACGCCTCATCATCATCATCATCATCATCATCATCATCATCATCATCATCATCCTATCATCTAATAATTCACATTTGAAGTTGTAACAAACCTTGTCGTACCGAGGGACACAGCTGAAACGCTGATCCTAAAAGTTACACATGTTAGTCGTGTAGCGTGGTCAGAAATGGCCGATACGCAGACTGTTTTTGAATGTATTAACTTTTGACACGTGTTATTCTCGAAAGAGCTCTATGTTAAAATGAAGCTACTATCTCATCATATTAATTCATTTTCAATGAAAATATTAAATTAAATAAAATAACTAATTATTATACTTGGATATCAAATATTTTTCACCCAACGGTTGGCAATCTCAAAGTTAAGAGTAGTTTCTTCATTTATCCTACATCTCAAAAAGTTGCAAAGAAAGTTATTAGGTTTAGTTCAATTGAACACAAATGCTACTACATTGAACTTAATTATATCATTGTATGTTTCATATTTTCACAGCTCACAATTACGCAAACACCACAAACGTAGAAATTCTGTACGAAAAACTACTGGAACCAACGAAACCCACAACAAGAGCAATGTCAGCGAACACTGCACAAATTAATTTGCGGTTTTTACTTTACTTGAAACCACGAGGATCTGTCACACGGGCGGGTCATACACGTCGACATCCACCACACAGAAAACAAGAGAGAATAACAAGGGAAAGAGACGGATAAACTAATTGACTAGTCACTCTGACACAAAAAAAACACATTAAAATTTACAATTATAAAATGGTAATTGCATTATACCACAAAGTCAACACGTATCGCCACACGCATATTTTATCAGAGAATAGTAATTGGATGGGTGATAATGATGGACCATTTCCATAAAAGTATAATTAGATGTTAAGTAAGTTGTGAAATTAGATACTTGAAGTGACAACTGAAACATACCAAGCTTCTTGTTTTCACATGTAATAAAATAGATGTTATATGTTACTTTATCGGTATTCCCGATAACATACCCATCTATTTCTCACTTTTTAAAAATACGTATGTTTAAATCAAACATTCCTGTACTGAAAGACGAAGTTAAAAGGAAGTTAAAAACGTCGTTTTCACTATTATATACTGACATATGGCTGAAATATTTCATGTTTTTACTTGCAATCCAATTTAGTCAGTGTTGAAGAACCAGTTTCATCCAATTTATTCAGTGTTGAGTTGCAATCTGACTTTCTCTAGACGGCACCATCACTTATCAATGTATTTGATATCTACTCTGAAATGTTTATTGCACTTGAACATTTACCGTCTTACTCAGTAAATTGTACAGTTTTCACTGACATTAATACACGGACGAGATGTTCTCACAAGGCTACCATGACGAATGCTATTCCAATTTAGGCACGCTTAAGAGCAATGCAATCCTGTGACCTTAAAAGTATGTGAATACATTCTTTGAAAATTCCGTACAGCAATGTCATAGTTTATGTACAATCGACGTAAGACATGAAATGAATTATTTTGAACTTTTTCTCTACATTACATATACGATAGAGTAAAAAGACGTATGAGAATAGAGCTTAGAGTTTTGATCAATATCTTGTCGATGTCCTACACGTATTGTTGTGGAAAAATACATTGAGCGCTTTGATGAAGAAAATGCTGGGAGTATCCATTCAATTATGGAAAAATTATTGTCAAATTTATCAAATAATATTTTTGGTGTCATGTTTTTGTCGAATTAAGATAAAACTTGAGAGGGAAGAAAAATATTTTATCTGGAAATGGTTAAAAATAAGTTAACGTTCTGAAAAAAAAGAGCAATGATGCAAATTGACTTTAGGTTGGTGAATGTGGAGTGGGATATACCTCTTTCTTCATCTGTAATTCAACTAGAACATGGAAAAATGGGATCAAGGAGGTAATGATAACCGAGTTTCTGGACTCGACCGTCACGAGATATATGTTATACTGCAAATGTCAGGGACAGGTGGGGTCGAGAAGAAACAGTACGAGTGCCGCAGCTAACTAACGGTCAGAACGCAAAGGGCTCAAAGCTCCCATCTGTTCTCCTGGCATGTGTGATAGAGGAGTACGATTAAGTTTAAGGGGTGAGGATAGGACAAAGAAGAGGAAGGAAAGATTGAGCGCGGTCCGTGGCCCGTTTGTTAGGGCACTGCTTCGGCATTCACCTGGAGTTGATTGGAGAATCCACGGAAAACTACAGTGCAGCCAGGCGTAAGAATTCTCTCCCAGACAGCGGCTGAATTCGACCTAGCTATGTAGCTAGTGTCGAAAATCCTGCCGCCGTCGTAGGCAGGATTCAAGCTCTAGCACGTGCACTGCAGTGACATCAATTGATACACTGGGAGCGGTAGCTCAGTGCATCAACTGATGTCACTGCAGCGCCTCTGACCGGGAGGTACTAGGCTACACTCCCCACGGCGGGAGGATTTTCGACACTAGCTTTTCAGCTAGGTCGAATTCAGTCGTTGCCTGGAGGAGGATTCTAGCGGCCGGCTGCTCTGATTGGTAGCTTTCCGTGGTTTGTCCGATTAACACCAGGCAGTACCGTAACAAACGGGCCCCGGACCGCGCGCGATCTTTCCTTCCTCTTCCTTGTCCTATCCTCTCCCCTTACACACACACACACACACACACACACTAACATGCACTACACTACCACATCGCGCGCGATCTGTCCTTCCTCTTCCTTGTCCTATCATACGACAATCAAGGGACGAGCCTGAGCTGGGACGGGAGGAGTGGGTAGTTGTGTGGGCGTAGAGGGCATAGCTGTCGGGGCGAGCGGCCCGGGCGGGGTAGAACACGGCGGGGAGGCGCGATGTGGGCCGGGGAAGGAGGGAAGACGCGCAGAATTCGGGCCACGCGGCGCGTGTACGGAATCGATTGTGACGTCATCGACCTCGCTAGCCCAAGAGAGAGGGAAAGGGGGGGGGAGAATGCGCGTGGTTGCATTGGAACGAGAGGGAACGGCGTCGGTTCATGTGGAAGGAGATGAGGGGAAATCTCGTGAAGGAGAGTAGAACACGAGTGTGTGGTTATACTAGGTTTATTGTGTTGGGAATCAGGTAGATGTAAGGCCTAAGGTAGCTGGAGAATAGAAGGAAGGTCTATGAAGTCGCTCCCAAGCAGTTTCATATTTGTCGTTTTTCTTTCGAAGGAGTTAAATGGAAAAAGTGATTTCTCGGCAGGAGAAATAAGAACAGGAAGTGACGAAAGAAGATGGGAGTGTAATGGGGTAAAGTAGTTATTTGCGGAAATGAGTTTGATTCAGAGGCTAACAAATACTGTAAGACTTTAGGGAGAGGTAATCTGAAGACCGAATGAAAGACAATAGTTGACCTTGAATGAGACAAACGCAACACACACAACTGAAAGGCAAAACTGAGAATTAGGAGAGTTGAGACGCGGGCCGGAATTTGGATAGTGGCGAATTTAAACCAGAACATAGCCAGGGAAACGAAAGACATAACATGAAATACTGAATTGAAAGACAGAAATACAGCCGAATCTCTACGGAGGGGAGACAGATAGAATGAAAGATAAATTTAAACCGTGAAGAACGCAGACAAAGGGTGTGATGACGTACAAGAATGACTGGAACAGGCGTAGGCAGGCGATGATAGAGGGAAGAAAGAAATGGGTGGAATCGGAGGATAGAAAACAATAGAGAGTAGGAAAAATGAAGATTTGTGGGGAGTGAAAACAAAAGGAAGCGAGTGAGGAGGGAAAAAGGGTAAAGGGTTGGAGTCGCAGGAGCTACAAGAGTTACGAGAATACGGCTGAACGAGGACGACAGGAGTCGGAAGGGTAGGAGCTGGCACAAACTGGGATAGGAGGGGGCGGGAGAGGAAAGGCTGGGATGGGATAAGTTCTGCGCAGAACAAAGACGGCATAAGACGCAAACGGGTCCTCGGGGTGTGGTCTTCCGAATGGAGCTTCAAAAGGGCACGGTGAAGGAGGCGAGTGGGCGGTCACCGCAAGGGAAAGCACAGAGGAGGGGAAGGGGAGCGAGGGAGGGAGAGAAAGGGGAGGGAGGAGAAGGGAAGAGAGGGAGGGGAAGGGGAGGGAGAGGAAGGGGTGGGATGGAGAGGAAGGGGAGAGATGGAGAAGAAAGGCAGGGAGAGGGGGAGAGAGGGGTGGGGAAGAGAAGGAGGGGAGCGGAGAGGAGAGGATGGGAAAGGAGAGGGGAAAGGGAAATGAAGAAAGGCAGATGGGAGATAGGAGGGGAGGGGAAGGAGAAGGGAGGGAGGGAGGGAAAGGGAAATGGAGGGAGGGAGAGGAAAGGGAAAGGCAGGGAGGGTGGGAGGGGGAGAGAAAGGCAGTATGGAGAGAGGGAAGGGGAAGGGAGGGGAAGGGATGAGGGAAGGAGGGAGATAGGGGAAGGGAAGGGAGGGAGGGAGGGAGAGGAAGGGGTGGGATGGAGGGGAAGGGGAAAGATGGAGAGGAAGGGAAGGGAGAGGGAGAGAGGGATGGGGAAGGGAGGGGAAGGAAGGGGAGGGGAGCGGAGAGGAGAGGAAATGCAGAGGATTGGAGGGGAAAGGGAAATGAATAGAGGGAGATGGAGGGAGGAGAGGGGAAGGGAAAGTGGGGGAGGGAGGGAGAGGGGAAGGGAAAGGCAGGGAGGGTGGGAGGGGGAGGGAAAGGCAGGGTGGGAATGAGGGGAAGGGGAAGGGAAAGGGAGGGGATGGGAAGAGGGAGGGAGGGAGTGAGCGAGGGAGAACTCCGGGCGGCGGTGAGCCGGAGGCAGCGAAGGAACGCAGGCGGAAACCATCCGCCAATACGAAGCGTTTAATTTCTCTTCGGTGGAAAATTCTTCTCGTTCCCTTTACTCGCTTTCGCTTCGCTTCCTGCCTCAGAGCGGGGTATGTTTCGGATTTGAAGCGTTATTTATGGTTACACCGCGGCAGTATATTTCGAAAATCACTCTCAAAGATTAAAAATACGAGAATAATTGGATTAAAAAGAGATGAAATGTGTCTAAAGTTGGAGAAAAGCGATTTTGCAATGCTGTTCTGTATCTGGTGCTGCGATCGAAGATTATTCAGATCGGAATGGCGAATAACGAAAAAAAGATATTTGGTCTCTCATGGTCTTTTTGATCGCGCGATGATAAAACAAAGGCATTCACGAAACGACAGGAGACGCTTTTAAATAGAACACAACGCCGTCTCTGTCATGAGATAGGACCCAGCTGCTGCGAGTAAAAAGAAATTCCGATATCGACTTGCCCACAGAGAGGAACTAACTCATAAAAGTGCATCGCTAATGTTACATCCACTACATTGCTCAGCGAGACACCAAACTACAAAATGCATTAGTTCCCGAAGAAAGGGTTTCGGTGCCAGCGCACTAGAATGCACACGCTGCATTCGATTCGCTTATAATGAACGAGGACAGCCCAACGCCTCTGGCCACTTCTAGTCACACCCACAGCTCTTCTAACTCTTTCCAGCTCACAGCTTCTTTCCCAGAACACGCGCACTAACTTGACCTACATACAATCCAGCGGCAAATTCTGCGGGACGTATTCCAAGTCGAGCTTAAGAAAAATACCGCTCCGAATGAACTACTATCACTCGTTCCACTACTTAACTCCGCCTTACGCCAAAGATAATTCCCGTCGGCGTGGAGAGCGGCCAAAGTAATTGTGACGCATCCGCGATCCGAGGGCGACCGTCGACCTCCGGCAGACGACGAATAAATTCGGGGCTGAAGTGTTTAGCGTCTCGGAAACCCTTTGCCCGTTGGTTCTGTTCTCTGGGCTTTTCAGACGGACGGGTGAGCAGGGGTTCCCAATCGCTTTTGCGACCTCAACAAGTAGTTTCACTTGAAAATCTTGTGTTATTCCTGTATCATTCGATGGTGTTTGGATAATGGAATTGTACTTTTATGTGAAGATGGAATTATGTTGGTTTGCGAGTCACATATACAAAACCTACAACCTACGTCATTTGTGGTGAATTTAAGGTTTTTAAGTATTCCTTTCTTTATAATCATCATACGACATTTTTACATTGTCTTCACTTTTCTTCAAATCAGTTTTAAGGCACAACTCACTTTACTCAAACAACGTAGGATTAGCCACGTCTTATCAACCTTTCGTTACACACATTCTATTTATTGTACCGTATTTCTTGCATACTCCTTTAAGACATTTCTTTTTCTAAATACAATTTTCAAGTTTATATAATATTTTACGTTATTACTTATATACTCACGCAAAAGTTTAAACAAAACACGAGAGGTTTGGCCAAACTTTGGCAGTCATCCCGTTTATTTTAAATATTAATTGTATTGTGTTTGGTAAATCAATTATATAAAATAAAAAACAAAAATCAACGATTATATCTTTCTCCAACGACACAATCTTTATATGAGTAGTTATTGTTTCGAAAGCAGTGTTTCATCATTTTAGTCTATTGAATTCCCTAAATGATTTTCTAGATACAAAGGCATTGTGAATATTCATTTTATATATCGTGGTGGATTTCAATTAGATTAAGTCCTCGCATTGGTAGAATATGATCTCTAAGTTTCATCGGAGATTGCTTTTGTGAACACTTTCGCAGAAGTTCTGGAATAGATCTCGGTGAAGTTCAATACCAACGTTTTTACAGGCTTTGAATCAAATTAAACGAATCACTCCTGAAATAAATATCTTTCACATCGTAATATAAGTTTACATCAATATCTTGTTTCCTCTAATCTCTGCCTTTTGCTACTGAAGACCACGCATTCTTTTTAAGCTGAATTTCTTATTCTGTCAGTTTTAGGCTTCAAAGACTTGTCAATCTACCGCCCAAAGTCTTTTTCCAAAAAGGTCAACCTACCTTGTGATTCCAAGGTAGCTGAGGCGCTAACATTATTTTGCCAGCAAGTCACACGATACCTCAAAACCGCAAACGGCTTGTAGAGTCGTTTCCAAATAAACTAGAGTTATTAACCGTAATAATGATGTGCATAATTGAATAAGATGATTAGCACAAGTAATTAGGCGCAGAGATATACGTATTTATCTATATAAACTCGTAGTGTACGTAAACACATACATTCGTAGTTGATGCAGTTATGCTGCACCCTCCGCCTCAACTTTTAATGTCTACAGTTTGTCATTTACAGTCGCAGGTTCTCGTATGGTATGAAAAATATTTCAAATGTTAGAAAATGATGCTTTTCTTTAACAACTCAATTGTTTAATAGTGACTTTAGTGACGTGGCGGTTAACGTACAGGACAATTTATACCCAAGTTCACAGGTTCAAATCCGATCGAAGCTATTGATTTTTAAAGGCGAAAAACTCCTTCGCATTCCTTCCTCCTGAGGGGAAGTAAAGCCGGAAACTCTTGATGAAGATTTGCTCAACGTAAAGAATTTTCAAACCTAAAAGAAGCCTCTGGACTATATACTAATTCTTTGTTTCGTCGCCCGAGTGATACCTACTTTTCCTGTTAGATGGTGAAAGGAGAGAATTTAGTTTTGATAGACGAAAGAGCAGGCCTAATGGCCTGTGCCTTGTCACGTCGAATAAGGCATCATTGATTTTAATTGAATTCTTTATTTGGAATTAAGTAGTCAAATGGCGTTTAATTTAGCATTCCAATTATATCTTCGCATTTGTTATGGCTATCAATTATATAATATTCTTCTTCTAGGATCTCTAAATGAGAAACGACCCCCTCTAAAGTATTCGTGAAATGGAATTGAACTTTTTTAAAAATAATCTTTTGTCAAATAATAGTTTGACTTTCAGTGTTGTTTCTTCTTCCTAATGCAGTTTATGTACAGATATTAAGTTGTATCTAAACCCTTGTTAATTTCCTGTTATGGACCTATTATTTTCTTGTGATGTCAACTGCTTTGTTGAAAAGAATTAAAACTCAGTTACACAGTAAGAAAATTAGTACTTTCACTCATTTTACCAATATTATTTATAAAATTGATGGATGTATCATCACGAAAATATTTGTTGATAATTTTATCAACTCGGAAATAGTTCATGGAAAAAAATTGGTGCAATTAAGAAGTGTAGGTCTTGCAGGCTCTAAAAGAAAAAAAACAGAGGTTACTCTTGTTTCAGTGTTCACTGACGCACAATGACGATTGCAAAATATTCGTAAAATAATATACGAGTTTAAAACCGTTGCTCTCTTATGAGCTGGTATCAATTTATTTTGAGATTACATTTTCTCCGCACAAATGTAAACAAAAACAGTTCTGTTCGATAAAAAAGTACAATTATTAGAACTTTCCTCAACGGCTTCTGAAGCAATTGCCTGTGTGAAAGGGATCTATAATCACAATGCGATAAATCAGAATGTCATTCCCCAGATGTGGAAGGATCCATTGGAATTCATTGCAAATGAAAGTGATATCTAACTAATAACTTTTAAATCATCATTCACAAATTTTATTTCTGGTTATAAAAAGCATCAAATTTCCGATACAGTGGCACCAACATTCCGCAAGAGAATTCAATGGCAGAGGAAGGAATAGAATAGGAAACTCAGGGAGGAAGTCGAAACATTTAAGAATAAAAAACATATAACTCCACACATTCCCGATATAATAAACACGTAAACATCACTTTTCTGCAGAAAATTATTCATTTTTAACAGCTTCTTGAAACAAGCTTCTCAAGCGATTTGGCTACCCCTGCAGGGGAGTGCTGCAGTGCTTTATGTGGCGAACGCCCCTGGTGGGGGGAGTCGGAACCAGAGCGGAACGGAATACTTATGCGCAAAGGGTGGGTCCCGGGATCCAGTTTTCTGGGCGTGGCGAAATATTGTCCGGGGAATGTAGAGTGTCTGTTTTACTTCTATGGGAATGAAAGTGTGCTGACGCGGAGGCAAGAAAGAAAAAATATATATATTACGGCTACGAGTGAATTCGAGATGCAGTGTCAGGAATGTGGAAAATGATGGTTCTGAATTTGCGATATCGTGCTGGCTTGGATCCGTTTTCATTTCTTTGATTACGTGACATTAATGTGTTTTGTGGATACTCACATGATCTGAAAGCAAGAAATGAAATCGGTGGAATGTGATAGATCGGTTAGTAAATAAACTATTATGAATGAGGCGACAATGTTACAGCTTTTTTCATTGTTACATATTATTTGTGATGTGGTTTTCTGATGAGTAAAAATAAGGTCTGGGAAGGAGTTACATTTTTTTTCAGAAAAAGCTCAAAGGCTCATGCTGAAAAATTGTAGAATGCACAATATTTTTTATTATTTTATAGCATCTTAGCGAGATTTACCGCGATTACCATAAAAAATAGAAAACAACTTTAGTTTTACAATCGAAGTGTCAAAATTATGAGGACCAATCCAGAGCGTTATCTAGCATCTTGTTGTGAAGTAACGTACACCTTTTATGTGGATTTCTTGTAGTGAGCTATAGATACTCACACCTGAAGAATATGATTTTCATGACGTGTGTGTAAAAATATATATTTGTATTTCATGAAAATCTTCTTAAAAGTCAGTCATATTTTTCAAAAACTACATTCGTTGGTTTGAGTTAAATAATATTTTTTTAACGCTTATTCACATAAGCCTTTACTTTATCGTTGTATCTAATAAAAATTTACTCGATTTGCCTATTCTGCGTAAAAATGAAATGAAACAGCAAAAACAAAGCTAATTTAAGTGATTTAATTTTGTTCTAGCTTGCGAGGTGCTCAATATGATCATTAACGGCGTGAAACTATTTTAATCTATCTGAAGTTTTGAAGGAGAAATAGGATATACAAAAGCGATCCTATTGATTTCTCACGGAGAGATCAAGTTTGACATTCCAGTTCTCATAAGTAGAAATCGGTCGTGTCCGTTCGCCTGATTGAACATCAATACGTTCATGGAATATTTTGTCCGCTACATCCAAAGTTGAGAAGTAGCCACAAAAAAATTGTATATTTAGGAAACGAAAATAATCTAAACGTATTAATTTAGAGCTTTAATTACAGAAAAATGAAAGTTTATACGGATGGATTTCTCTTAAATAGCCACAACACCAGAAAATTTAATTTTTTTATAACACATTAAAACCAAAACTTGCGAAGAGACAATACACGCTATGTAACGTGACTTAAATTATCTTTTTTCTCAGTATTACAAATTAACCCCTATGAAAGGGACACCTCCACGAGGTATGTGTTAACGCGACATACATTTCACAGAAATTGTTGTATTTTGCGATAGCACTAATCCACAACAATACTATAACTGTAGAGACACACCCCATAATTTTGTGACATGTCAAAATTTATCGGCCAGTGAATATATACAAAAATGAAACCTTCTGAATTATTTAGACATATTTAGAATATGAAATAACAAAATTCCTCCGTGAGGGCACCGTTACTGGACGATTTGAAATGTGTACAATCTGTTCACAATGCCAAAATGCTTAGTTATTTTTGTTCTTTTCTAAAGGAACAAAACATACATTTGACAAAAATTCGAAGTTATTGATGAGCTAATGGCTTTAAGCTCGTCGGGACTGAGGCCTCGTGCCGGCGCCCCACAAATGAGACCTTGCGGGACACCTGTTTCAGAAACAAAGAAGAAGGGCGGCGCGTGTAGCTCAGCGACCTTCCCCGGAGCTCCGCCTTTCGTGACGCACATAATATTCGCTCCTAGCGCAGTTAATGATGGACAGGATGTTCTCGTTTGCCTGACACGAAAAACTGGGCCAAGGTGTAGCCGTAGGGAAAAAAGGCTGATCGTGTTCTGTACAAAAAATGTGTTATTATAAAGAAAAACTACGACAAGTACTAATGAGAAACACGAGATTGTTCTTGTTGTGAAATTTAAGGGAGATAAAAAAACATTTAATGTGACATAGTATTGTTTAAAATTATGATTTGATGACCAGAACTGTCACGTGCATATCATTACAAAGAATTACTACTGAACAAAATTTATAGTTTATCGCGCACTTGCAGACACACCTAAAATGTTTATAGTAATATCGGGAATATTTTTTTTACAAATTTATCACTTGCAAAACTTGAAGGACAAATACTACTTCCGTTCTTAAGTCAACAACTACTTTTATAAGAAACTATCAAACAACAAATAACAAATTAGTATTTATTATTATTATTATTATTATTATTATTATTATTATTATTATTATTATTATTATTATTATTATTGTTCCTTTTTTGGTCTATGACAGGAATGTCAAGGTCATGAGTAAGGTAACAACCTTACTAGAGCTCGCGGGCACTACGTCCAGAGAAATTGGCGCGTGATTTGAAAGTAAGAAATATACAAATTATTACGAAGTGGAGGTAAGTCACTGGATACCTGACTCGTAACAGTCTTTGGGAGAAGTTACTTGACACTTATTGTCACAAATTTAGTTACATTAATTCCCATTTTCTCTTTTAAGCAAAGAAATGATCTATTCAAATAATCAGGAAATGATGATTTCAAATTATCAGGAGGTTTAAGAGACAAATATTTTGTCTTTTGAAAGCGTTGTTCGCCCGTAAGCGAAAATTCTTCTTTCCTAGTCGAATTATTTTAAGGAGAAAAAATTCGATCATTTATGGTATCAAAACACCATCCCAAACGTTTCAAATTACAATCCGGCTTTCAATGGAAACAGTAGAAAGACATTTACTCTAACCTCAAACTTAAGTATTATCCACGTACGTTTCCTTGATCCCTCATTTTGCGAGATGGGAGAGTAGGGGGATTGATTATTTTATCGGTAGGACTATTATAGCTCGGTTTTCGATGCAAAAAGTCTCTATTACACAGAAGTAAGCATTTTTGGTTGTCATATCTTGTCAACAATGCTCTTTGCTATAATTTATTCTGAATTTAATTAATGTTAGTTAAGGAGTGGGGGTAGGCGTGCTGGGGCACAAGAAAACATGCGCGAATAGTACCACAAAGCTAGATGAACCATTCCTACAATTTACAACTTCTCGTCCTCTCAATCTGAAAAGTGAGTTTCCTTGCAAGTCTTTGCAGCCATTCTTGGTTTTCTGAAAATTGATAGTAATAAACGCTTCTCTTTTCCGAAACCGCATAAACAAAACTGATAATTTTTCAACGCATGGGTAAGACTTTTTGTCAACCAAGCTACAAACTGACAAACAAGCATTACTTTCACTGAACTTCAACAGTGTGTATTAATTGTCAAAATACTATTAATTGCATATCTCTGGTACGATTGTTGACATAAAGACATGAACACTTTTTTATTGCTTCCAGATTTTGTGCAATAAAAAGGTTTAATTTGTAGTTTCAAAAACAAGTGAAAGAAAACTACTCAGAAAAGTTATTTTCATCTGAATTTATACTGCCTTATGGTACTGTAAAAATATCGACTTGATACTTCGTACAAAATTCACATAGTAGATATTCCCGACCTCTTAAAATCTTATAATTGCTTGATAGTATTGTTTAAACGAAACCAGAAGTTTACGCAACTTAACAGTACTCTCTGACTGTGCAGGAACAGAAAAAAATACTTTATTACTACTATGGTAATTGAGTTTGACAGCACGGATGTTGAAATGAAATCTCTTCTAACATTCACAAACTAAAATACCATTTATTTCTTTTTCTATGCAAGAATAAGAAAGAGTCATTTCGACCCATGCTGTTTACAACAAGAAATCGAAGAGAAAAAAGTCATTATTTTTGAACGGCGACGCGAACGAGGAAAAAGAAACCAAAACGAGAAACAATAATTGAACTTGATTATATCGCTCTACTGACACCCGGGAGCCAGAAAACTACTTCTGGAAGGAAAATATTGAGCTCGGCGCTGTAAAGACGACGCAAGCTGCAACGCGTTTGTCGCCCTGAGAGCTTTCGATTTAACTGGAGTGACGTTTCTGATCGAATTCACGGAGTATTTGGCAGCGAGAGAAAAGAAAAGCAAATATTTGGCCCGATCCGAGCGCGTGTTGGAGAAAGATAAACAGGAAACTGCAGTAAAGAAAAGGCGGTATTTCGCTAGAGACGTTCAATGTCGGAGACACATCTGACAGGAATATCTGGGCGTGCAGGAAAAGCTGAATGAAATCACAGGAAGTACTCGCTGGGGTTTTGTGCCGCGTGGGGCGAGAGAGTTGCCTTCACTCCGGAGGGTGCGGCGAAGTCGAGGGCCAAGTTTGTTCCGAAAGTCACACGAAGTTTTAACGACGGAAACAGAAATCTGAAAAGGGGTGAAAACGGGAGAGGCTGCGGAGAGATCTGCCAGAGACGGAAAACGAGAAACTGGGAGACGGAATTGGTGAAGAAGCAGGAAGAAATGGCAGAAGTGCGGTGAAATAATTCTGAGGGAGGGAGGGGGAATGAATGGCAAAAAAGCGGAATCGAGGCTGGTAGTTTCGCTAGAAAGTCGCTGAGAAGAGAACGTTTTGGGTGTTGCAGAGAACGACATGAATGTGTAGTTGAGGATGGGGAAAGACGTGTCAGTGGTGACTAACGAAGTAGGTGGTTCAGTGGTGAGAGGACTTTGGATGAGTGAAGGATATCGATCAAAATAAAAGTTATGAATTTGTCGTAGTCTGTGCTTACGAAGTTTAAGTGAAATATTTTTCTTCATCATTGTAAGGAGAATCAGAAGCAAGAAGTAATATTAAATGTGCTCAAACTGTTAATGAACATGCCGTTTTTTTAAACCAAATTATGTGTGCTTTTAACCCAACATGTGGGGGGAAATAAAAACATAATTCATTTGATGTTTACAGCGAGAGTTGATAATATTGTCGAACTGACGAAGGCAACAGTGACTCTGAGTTTTGCACATTCGATTTCTATGCAAGAAGGTG
Organism: Teleogryllus occipitalis; assembly: GCA_011170035.1. Taxonomy (NCBI): domain Eukaryota; kingdom Metazoa; phylum Arthropoda; class Insecta; order Orthoptera; family Gryllidae; genus Teleogryllus; species Teleogryllus occipitalis. The sequence continues at coordinate 48,889 of BLKR01004260.1, read as the reverse complement.
GTTCTCGGGTTTGCGAGTGTTTTGTCTTGAGCAGTTAGAATAAGTGAAATATTAATATGTCAGTCATCGGAAAAGGACGAAGAGGAAGGACGCATTGATACTTTGAAAGGCCAGAGCAACAGTGATGAAAACTCATTACTTGAATCAGTACACGATCGTAAATAAGAATCAAAGGCTGATACTGAAGTCAGTAAAATTCTTGATAACAGAAATAGATACTTTTGATCCAAGGACGCAATAATTTGGAATAAATTACTGCCGCGCTGCTTCCTAAATTTCGTGCAAAAACTTCAGGCTTTAAGCACTATTCGGGATTACTCCTAGTCAAAAAAAGCGTAAAATTTTCTCGCTACCAATGTGTACGTAGAAAAGAACTCATTATCAGCGAAAATGTGATTCGTCATTTACCAATGACGTAAAATTAAATTTTTGGTGTTTCGAAGTAAACTAGACAAACCGCCAACGGCATCTCTAAAGCAATACACATAACAAAACAGCACAACTCAATTTTACTTTGTAAACTGTGTGCTGTGGGTGTGCCCAGTCACTCAAAAGAAAATCTATGGAAGGTGGTTATTCAATGCATTTCTGAAACACATTCAGTTCATAGCCTTGAAATGTTTAACAAAATTTGACAATATCCTTTATTTATTATATAAATGCAATGTTTATTAAGTGCACAAAACGCATGGAGCATGAGACAGTTTGAAACAAACTCATCTTTTCCCATATGTATGAGTACATTTTTTTAACATAATACATGCACATGTGTTGAGGATTTCATACTATTTGTAATATGACACTGAAACCTTTCAGGTTATAACCTTGTAATGTTCAACAAAATTTGATATCCTATATTTATTACACAAAGGGCACAGTTTATTATGTGTACAAAACGCATGGAGCATTAGACAGTTTCAACGAAGCACATCTTTTCACATATTTACGAGTATATTTATTAAATACCTAAAACATGCATATTTACTTAGGTTTTCATGCCACTTGTAATGTCTCATCAAATTCATAAGCTATATAATAATTAGCAACAGTTCACTGTTTTAGATAATCTTTCATGTCCTTATATCAACGAAAAACGATTTATTCATAACATGTTAATAAGATTTTTTAAATATGGGCTAAAATTGTGATTCTTGTGACCGCTAGCGTTACGATTTTGAGGAACGACTGAAGGGTTAAACTCCAAATAGGAGGACATTGCAGCACTGCCAAAGTTGGAGAAAATTACGAAAAAGAAAGTAAGCAAAATACTTGTAGAAGTAAGAAGAATTCTCAACGTTTTTTAAGTCAAATGAGAGGATGTATCTATACTTGTGTGTGGAATCGTAAATAGAATTAAAAGAAGAGGATAAGGAAAAAAACGAGGGCATGAATCGTAGAGGCAAGGATACGCAAAAACACCGAGAACTGTATAAACCAAGTAGGGAGGGATGGGCGAAAAATTTTAAAGCTAGAATATACTAGAAGAAAAGGATTGAAAGGAAAAAGTTAGAAAGGTAAGGTTGAAAGCGGGGAGAATGGGAAGTTACGAAATGTGCAGAAACTGTAAGGGCGGAACAGAAACAGAGCAGAGACAGTCAACGAGCGAAAGTCGCCAACAGCCACTGAGGCCAACGACATCGCAACGCAGCGAGAACGAACACCCCAGCGAGAGAGCGACAGAGAGCAAAAGAGAGAGCATCCAAGTTTAGACATTGTGATTATTCACTAGCAGAAGAAGGTTTTGTGTCAAGTTGAAGGGGACTATTTGACATTTGTATTACAAGTCTCATTAATTTTCCCTCCTCGTCGTCCTAGCCCGCGTCCTCGTCGTCTTCGCCAGCACCGGAGCGTCTTTCTTGCGTGGCTCCTCCTTCCTTCCGTCCGTCCTTCCTTCCGGACCATTAAACACCCTTCGCTCATGTTTGTTGCAAGGTCACGAAGTTTATTAACCTTTCCTTCTGCGCGCGCGCTCCAAATGCAGATCTCGTGAACTCGACGCGGAGTGAGGGCGCGGGGAGGGTCATTGGAAGGGGAAAGAAGTGTGAGGCAGCGGGATAGTAACGAGGTGGGGGCGGCGGGGACGGTGAATGGGGAGTGGAGAAGTAGCGGGAAGTGAGCAGGAAGGGAATAGTTGGAAAAGGGCAGTGGGAAGGGGAAGCAGCGGGAAGGAAGCAGCAGCGAGAAGAGGTAGCAGGAGTGGGAGTGGAAAGAGGCAGCGGGTGAGGGGGGAGTGAGGCAGCGCGAGGGGCAACGGGAAAAGGAAACGGGAACGGACAGAGGGAAGGCAGGAGCAGCAGGAGTGGGAATGGGAAGAGAAAGCGGTAAGAGATGCAGCGGGAGGGGCAAAGTGAGGAAGCAGCAGGAACGGACAGCGGGAAGCAGCAGAAAAGGGGAGCGAGAAGGGGTAGCAGGAGTGGGAGTGGAAAGAGGCAGCGGGTGAGGGGGGATGCGATGAGGCAGCGCGAGGGGCAACGGGAAGAGGCAGCGGGAACGGGAAGTGGGCAGGAGCAGCAGGAAAGGGCAGCGGGAAGGAGCAACGGAAAGAGGCAACGGGGAGCGGCAGCGGGAAAGAGGAGGGGGTAGGGACGGCGGGAAGAGGGAGTGAGAAATGGCACCGGGAAAGGGCAACGGGAAGCGGCAACAGGAAAGGGCAGCGGGGAGGGAGCAGAAGGCGAGAGTTCGGAACGTAAGCTAAGAAAGGGGACTAAGGACAGAGAGAAGAGGGAATGGGTCTTCGTAAGACTCAGCTTCTTTGATGAGATGCTGGTTCGTAATGACGTGAGGTAAATATATCGAAGCGCATCCATGCACATTTGTTTTATTTCGAAAATTAAGGGTCTAGCTAATGATTAAAGTACTCTCTTTCAAGGCACAATATCATCTTTCCCATTCCGAATTGGAGATACTGAAGAAGTTTGTTCTGTGAATAGTTGGACTGTCTTAGCAATAATAAATGATGGAGCTATACCATTAAGTCTCTACCTCAGCTCTGATTTCCCCCAAGTTTTCTAATGACTTTCTCAATATACAGCGTGTTTTACGCAGTTGCCAAAGGGATACAAAGCAGAAGCTAATTGTCAGTGGCTTGCAGCGAAGCTAACAACCTATAACGACTTTTATGAACTTCCAGGGGAACTTTTTGCTTCCACATTATCAAAAAAAAATTCAAGCTATTAACGAAGAAAATCATATTTTCAACTTCCCCAAACATCTATGAAACTAGTAGACAGAAGCTAAAGCGAGCGGAAACGAGGACCATGTCCGGTTCGTTTATCAACATGAAAGCGTTCAGATAATGGCCCACGTCACAAGGGCACAATGAGCCAAATAGACTAGCTGACATATTGATTTAGCAATAAGCGTGTGCCTGTATGACGGAGGCGGCCTGAGCGGCGTCGGCGAGTGACCCTGGCGGCGAGTAGCTGGGCCGAGGGCACAAAGGGATTAAGTGGCCTGCGAATGCGGCTGCGGTGATGAAGGGCGAGTGCACTCGCCTGCACTCACGCCGCTCGCGTGCCCCTTGCGCACGCTCGTGCGCGCTCGCCCTCGCGTTGGCCGACCACGCCGCGTCGCACCGGCGCAAAGGCTCTATCGACGAATTTTCGACACTCGCTTGTCAGCGAGGTCGAATTCAGTCGCTGTCTGGAGGAGAATTCTAGCGGTCGGCTGCTCTGGTCGGTAGTTTTCCGTGGTTTCTCCGATCAACACCAGGCGAATGCCAGAGCAGTACCCACCCAAACGGACCACGAAACGCGCGCGATCTTTCCTTCCTCTTCCTTGTCCTATACTCAAACCTTAAATACACACACGTACACTAACATGCATTACACTAGTACATATGCTGGGAGACCGTTCAGGAACTTAGAATTTGTCCCGACTGGGGCGGTGCCCCGCTGGTGGGAGATATCTGGCTGAGGAAAACCCCACTAGTCGACGGTAGGTCGGCGCCAGATCTCGCCATCCAGTGGGGGAAGATCACAGCCTCCTTTCGATGAAAAAAACATGCCCTACACTTACGGGACTAATGACCTCAGTAATTTACGTGCCCGGAATCACTAATCAATCAATCAATCAATCAAAAAACTCTATCGACGAACATCCACAGGTCTGAACAATCCTGTGGTATTACAGGATTAATTCGTAGATTGATTGTTTTGTGTTGCCGAAAGCTTCAATAGTTAAGATCATTAGTCCTGTCAGAATTTCTTTTTCCCTAGGACTTTCTCCAGCCGACACCCGGTTACCCTTTACGTCCCGATGGGACGCGTATTCGACCATACACTAGGCGTCAGAAGAATGCCAAACCGTTCGCAAGAGCACATACTTTAGAGAGGGGACAAAGAATAAAGCCCAAGGCGGGACTCGAATCCGCGATTCTTCGAACCGAAGCGGTGAATCGGTACATGCTCTTTGCCACCTCGGCCATTCAGGTAGGCCCTGCTATTGTATGCCGTGTTGTATTTCGGGAGGTGACAGTGTACGTCTCCCCATGTAAAGCGAGTTCCGGCGCCGACCTACACATCGACTTTCGGGTTTCCAGCCTTCAGGTTTCTACGCCAGGGGACACCGCCCCATCCGATTTTTACCGACATGTGTGGATTAGAAAGATCGTTATTATATATTTGCATGGATTAGAAAAATCATCGAAAACGACCGATCAGAGCAGCCAACCACTAACTTTTTCCAACAGACAGCGACAGAATTCGACCAAGCTATATAGAGTCGAAATTCGTCACTGTCGAGTATCGAACCGTAGGACTTCCCAGGAAGAGACACTGCACCGGTAATTGTTGTTCCTCTTAGCCACCTCAGTTTGTGCCTCATCGGTTGCACAATTTTCTCTCTCATATACGACATTGCGTCGCCGTAATTCGCAATACACGAGCTTGAATCGGAGTCGCGAAATTTTGCTGTAGAGTCGGCCAGCGCCGAAGACCCACAGTTTCACAAACGGTTCACAAAAATAGAACCTCAAGGAATTGTTAAGCAACCTATGTCTTTCTACAAAACTGTAAACCGATTGTTGGATAGTAATAATACTAAAATGCTGTAATTTAGTTTATGATTAAGTACATGATACATATGATGTGAGAACTGTTGTTCCCGTACGTGTGGGCACATAGAGAAGCTCGTAAATTCACCGTTCAAGTGTCCAGTTTCAAACGGCCACATGCTTATACATTCCCCTCCCCAATCTCACATTCGCTCTCCCGTGCTCTTTTCTTTGACCTAACCTCTTAACTGCCTTTTTTACCTTCCTACCAGTTCCTGTATTTCAAAGAATTAGAGTAGCAGTTGTACTTCACCAATTGTTTACATCTACATTTTGTATAAAATATATCTGTTCTGTTAGGAACTAAATAATTGAATATCCCCGATCACTCTCAAATTTCAAAATGAAGACGTGAAAGTCTAGGTAGAAAAATGACGAGTAGAGAGCATTGCGTGTGTCTTGTGGTTAAAAGTTTCGGTTCATATGGAAATGTGACGAACCCGCGAATTGGTTTTCTTGCCAGGAAATGGTACAACATGAGGTCAATGACGAAAAAGAGAGTGAAAGAAAACGGAGTAGTGAAATAACAGAAATTTTAAATAATAGAAATATAAAAAAAAATATTTCGTGAGAAATTATCTAATGAACGATTCTGGAATAATGTGAGTGATCCACTTATCTCATATTAAACTATCAATTGATTCAGATTTTTCTCTATTTTTTTTATGCAATTTAATTAAATATCCATCTTTTACACTGGTTCACTAACAATCGAGTAATCACTTTTGTTCCTTCAAATATTCGCCAGAAGAACCACCCTATGATGCTTAACACTCGTCACTCAACATTACGTGTTCAATTCGCACTTGATCAACACTTCTCTTATGCTGTATTGAGTAGACACTTAAAGGGCTTAGCCTGGAGCCTAAAATTGTTGCTTCTGAACATTACATGTAGCATTGCTTCTTCCAAACAGTACAATATTTCTACTTGTTTGACATGAAATAAATAAATAAAATATTTCTCTCATCAAACGTTCTCTGGCTCAGCAATCCCTCAATCAATACTTCCTCACCCTCCACTCTCTTACTCAACACTCTCGCTCAACGTTATTCCCCAACAAGAAATGGATTGTTACGATGTGAAAATATTTCATTCCATTGCGTTCACCCTCACCCTTCATGGTTTCGCACAGTTATCCTTTAATACCCTCTTGCTTGGCTGCTTATCTGTTTCTCGGTCAGCACTCACTCAACACAAGCCCTTCCGCCAAGTGTCCTTGCTTACCGCGCGTCGGGCTGCTCAGGACGCCTCTCTCGCACGTTTATCCCCCACCCCACCCCCTTCCGTTCGCCCCTTCATTTCCCTTCTGCTCGCTTATGCAGCCCCCAGCCTGCCCTGTGGTTCATTCACGCGTCGGATGGGGCGGGGCGGGGCGGGGCGGGGCGGGGCGGGGAGGGGCGGGGCGGGGCGGGGCGGGGCGGGGTGGGGCGGGGTGGGGCAGGGCGGGGCGCCAGGACGACCCTGGCCGGCCAGCGAGTCTAGTTGCTCACGCACCGCGACGCCCGGCGCCGCCCCCGCGCCAGACGAGCCTTCACGCTCCGTTCACGCTCAATACAACGCCCCTGAGCGGCCGCCCGGTTGAGAGGTCAAGCTCCATTCTCTCCTGGCTCCTAATGCCTCATGTTCCGCGCGCTATTATGAACGGGTTCTGAAGCTCGGGCCGCTTTGCGTATTAGCTGCGTGTTGGAAGAGGCTGGTTTACTGTTTTTTCATAGATTCTAATTAGCTCTTTGGTGTACAGGTATATTTGTAGGGTCTGTGGTTCCCCAATGTAGTATTGAAGTCGAGTCTATTGTTGCTATCACAGCAAATAAAAGTAGTATTGTGAGAAAGCGAACAACGCTTAAATTTATCAATAACACTATTTTACTCTACTTTTCGACCCACGAATGCATTCTTTCACTATCCAGTTTTACTACCTATTACGTATTAAGATGAAAATTAACTAAAATGATTTCAAATATTTTGTCTGCGAGTTAACTAAATTTTTTCTAAAAATCAAAATCCTCCACATATTATTTTTAAATAAAATGAACGAAACTAAGGGCGTGAAAAAAAATACTCTTGTTTGAGAAACGTTTACTCTGCAGAAAGAACAATATAAGTAAATTCTCTGAAAAAAGAAGATAGTCAACGTACTTACGTGTTAATTATATATGCAAAACTCGGGTTTAGAAATGTTATATCTGTTTAAGTTCTTTAACACTTTTCTATTGATATAATAATATTTTAAGAATTTTGTAACCATCATTCACCAACCCACGCAATTCTTCAATAAACAATGAAGAATGCGAAGAAGTGAATTTGAACCAGCACTATTGATTCCCGTTTCATTACATTATTTAGTTCTCTACTCACTCACGAGAATTTACTCGAAAAAATTCGTTTCCATTCATTCAATGAATGTGGTACTCTTGTCCCGAACAAATAATTCACTTTAATTTTGAGTCTCTTAAACTGCTTATTTATAAAAGTAAACTTAGCTCATATCATATACACCGTTAATAAACGGAAAATCTAGCTGTGTTTCAGCGTCCTATAACTGAAGAAATATGAATAATATGTTGGGACAAATTTATTTCCATCAGTGTAGTATATCTCAGATAATTATCAGCGTGGATTAATTCAACATTTTTTGAGTTACGCATTACGATGAAAGTGCAACAAACCATCAAATGTCGTATTCATACACTAAATTACATAGTATTAATTTCAAATGAAATTCGCAATTAATTAGACTGACTCCATAATTCTGGAAACTCCACCAATGCAATGAACTCAGGTTCTCTTATGTGTATTGCAATACCAAAATCAAAACTGAGAGTGGGGTTTAGACCTGTGATTAAACATACTTGACAGGTCAACTACTACTGACAGTCTGAACGACTATCATACAATTACTCACACCATTCATCTGTTTTCAGTCCAACTGCTCAAACACGTGTTTGATACGTGACACCCACAAAGGCAGAAATACACAATTGTATAGTACTGTAACTGTGCTGCGCTCCCGGCTAGTCGACAGGTCGTTGAGAGGCTCCGAGTTCAAATTCCAAACCTGCCGATCATACCAGCCTGTCCATTGACGGCGGTATTACACGATGTCCAGAGACAATACGAGGGAATGGAATTCAGACGTGCAGGAATTTACTACTAACATTAAAGGGTACAAAATTAATCTACTTGGAATTAAAAGTCCGCAAAGAATTAGAGGGACTGTATCAATTCAAATGATGTAATTTTCTATAAAACTATACTTTGGGAAAACACTTCTCGGGTGACATGAAGCGTGGCGTTTTTGACAAGAAAGAAAAGCTACAATAATGAGGTATTAAATCAATTGTTAAACTCTTCAATACTCTGTGATCATAATAGCCATATTAATTTTAAGAAACTTTAATGTTGAACTTCGCAGTATCAACTTTTTAATTGATTTATCATTAGGAGCATTTTAAGGAAAAGTCAAAAGAACATAATTTACTCGAGAAAAGAAAATGAAGTACGAGTACCGTACCTCGATGCAGGGTAGGACAAAGAAGGAAGAAAATAGAATGTCATTAGAAGAGACATATTCTTCCCGCCACACTCACTCGATTTCACAAATTGAATTACAGTACGCAAATGAGTAAGTAAAATATCAAATGGACACGTTTATGATGTAAAAAAACTTTTTTCGAACAGTTATAGTACACAGTTACTACTACTTTTATCGCACTAATGTGACTATTTAGCCCTTACAGACTTTGGGTACAACTTTAACTTGTAAGGGAATTCAAAGTACTTAAACTCATTAAGGAATTGAAAGAGCTAGGTACAAATTTAACAGTAATACCTTGAGTTCATAAAAATTCAATATTGTATTGATCATGCCTAACTCTTAATTTTAATATTATAATGTTGAAATGTCTGTACGTTGACAAACAAAGCTCAAATTTACCACTTGTGCCTTGCAATCGTGATTCTTTGCTATCTTTTAGAAAGTCATATTATCAACTTTCGAAGTCAAGTGTTTTTGTTTGTAGCCAATTATATGACTGAAATCATGAAAAATGAATTTAAAAAATTTATATAGCAAGCAATGGAACAGTTATATCATTTGTAGTATCAATAACTATTAAATTATTAACAGTAAACATAGTTAATAACACTTTCTAATTTATTTTGCTAAACTTCCTTTTTATTTCTTTCAGGTAAGGATTCAGAGTCAAGGACTATACTCTCTCCTTATGCGCGAGGTGGTTTTTGGTAAGTAGAGGAGAACTTAGCGATTGGTTATTGTTAAGTAGATTTTTACGGTGGGACTTAAAGAGATTATCTTTTAAGATGATACAGACGTTTACATCAATTGAACCAATGCTTCATTCCGATGCTCGAAGTTTTAAAACTTCATTCGTTACCAAAACTTTTCAATAGTTGCAAATTAGTTTTAGTAAATTCGTAAACTTTTATAATCCTAAGTTATTCATGGATACTTATATAAATGACCATTGATAAAGAAAAAAACTTAATTATTCCAAATATATTCAAAGAAAGTCAATAACAGAATAGAAATTGAATTGAATTTAGATTCTAATTTACTGTATTCTCTAATTCAGATGTAATTTTATGTTTTTAATTACTTTACTACTACAATGAAAGTATTTTAAACTCGAATTCACGTGGCAGAATTACTTTATGTGTACCATGTATGAGTATTTTGGTTGAATTTATAAGCGAACAATTCGTTTTGAAAGACATTCATCTCCCTCATTCATTGCATTTAAAATGGCTTCATCTTTACACAGACACCCACACTGATAACTATCGCCAACTAATGATGAACTATTATTTAACACTGAGGTAGTTATATTCACATCAATTAAACATTTTATGGTTTGAACAATCTCTTCAAATCCAAACAAACTTTGAAAGATTTTCTCAATTTCGGTCATTTTACAGATTGCTCAGTTTAAAAATTATACCTTCGAGGACTTCGTTTTCAGACTTTGCCATTTGAAACAGAAATCGTTAAAAAACAGTATTGGGGAAAAATAATTTTCAAGAGTTTATTCTTTCTTAATCATGGGCACTAAATGCAGATACCATGTGAAGCGCACGTTTCGCCAAATCACACAGCATCTACAACCTGGATATGCGAGATAAATTATATAAAGTATATTAACACTTAGACCTCCATGACTTTTCTATTGTGAACTTCAAACCATCATCCTTTATCCAGTCTTTTGGCCGCGGCAAGCTCGGGACACCCAATCGAAGTATTATTTACAGCCAACGCACATTCTTTTTTCCCATTCCCCAAATATTTCCATCATCCCCCAAACGTGCCGGAGGCGGACTCAGCGTTGGAAGGGATTTTTCCCCATTGCCGCTGGTGTTTACCGATAATCCTATTAGCGGCTATGGAACTAATCCTATTTATTGGACGGTACTTACTCGTCAGGCTGGTGGAGTGGAGGGGGTTGGGTAGAAAACGCGCGGGGGTTTTCGCGTTTCGTTTAAACCGGCAGTGAGCGCAGGTTCAGGTAATCGCCCTGCAAAGATTAGCTTCACGGATCCGGGAGAGGCATCGCGGGTTCCGCGATTCAAATGAACGAGATGGATTTTTAAACGCAAAATGACGCGGAAGATTCGGTTCTCTCGACACGCCTTTCTAATTAGGTTGATGTTCATTTGCCCGATGACGTGTAATTGGGTTAAGACTGCGGAATGGTCAGGTCGAGGGACGGACTTTTATTTTATGAAAAAAGAAATATATCCGATTTGCGTAGTCGTTTTCGCTGCGAAATGAACCGCTTGGGAAAATAAATCAAAATCTTTTAGAGTGCTTTTCGCGATTTTTCTATTGTTAATGGAGATCGTTTCAGCTCTTTCTTATGTGTTCAGTGAGCTATATTTAGAAATTACCCAAAACCTGGAACTAATGACCTTTTCTAATGATTCATTTAGATATTCATCTCATAGAAAATGCAAATGCTTAATGCTGATTGCCAAGTTGAGTAATAAATACTGTAATGAGATGTCCCTTACGAGGGATTAATGTGATGAGAAGTATTTCGCATTAACTCCAACAATATTAGCATAATGCAAATATACAACACGTAATAATGTGTCAAGTATAACCAAACAATAAATCAAATAACAAATATACTAAATAATGTATCAAATATATGGTCAGTAACTATTCACTGAGACCGAACAATTTAATGAAATTTAATTGCCTACCGAGTTGATTCTTTTGATTAAAATGAAATATTAATATAGAGTTATTATTGACCGCGCAAAACAAATATGCTTAACATCATTTCTCAAAAAAATATTCCGAATAACCTTGCGAACATCTCAGTCAATTGGCTGTAACATTGTCATCCAAAATTAACTCTCTCCAGTATTTCTCTTTGTGAAGGTCTCTGAACGAGAACTCATATTAAAAGAGTTCCAGATACTTCTGGAATTGCTTCGAGTCCACGGGTTGTGTTCGACCGAGACTTAGTGTTGGGGAGGAGCGGGCTGCGACGATGACCTGCAACCGTTATACGGATATACGGATGCTCGTATATCCAAGAACACATAAGGATGTGGCAGGCAAGGAAATGATTGAACAGGGTTATGCAGTAAACATAACATTGCGATAGGAATGATGCCACATCACAAATAAACTAAGAACTACCACTCTTTGCATACATTTATAATGGAAAGGAATTCAATATAAAGAATGAATAGTTCAGAGTCATAAACATGCAGGTTGCGATGGTCGAAATTAGTTATCGATTTGAAGGTATATTTTTTCTAGTTATGGAGATTTCAGTTAAGAAGGTTCCAGTTTCAAAAGCTTCAATTTTCGCTGACTGATGTTTCCGGGGATATAAAAAACTATGGTCCATAGTGTTGTTGTTTATAAAATTAATTTGTTATTTTGTACATGAAATGTAATGGAATAGGTCAGTTCTCATTTTTACAACTTCAGGACGGGAACGAAAGAGATTAAGATGTGTAACTGGACATGAACGTAATTACAAACTCTGTATGGAAAATATAAATTAATATTTTTTTAAGAAAAAAGTTATAATAATGTCTAAAAGTAAGTAATATTTATTATTGAAATATTCTCCTCTTAATAACATATTGGTAGCAGAGTGTGAAAAGTTAAATTGAAAAGCCAGAATTGACTAAAAATTGTACAAAACAAATACCAATTTTGTATTTTAGGGCAATTAGATTGATTATTTCTTGTGTCTGGGCGCATCAACTGCCAAGGTAAAAGTCCCGTAAGTGTGGTGCATCTTTTTTTATCACGGGTGGTGTTCGTTCGCCCCTGAATGGTGAAATTTGGTGATGGTGGTGAAATTCTCCTCCAGACAGCTACTGAACTCAATCCAGCTACATAGCTAGAGTCGAAAATTCCATCAGCATTGAGACTGGAACTTTAGGAGATCAGAAGCGCTGAGGAGACAGTGACATTGCTTGTTCTTAGTTGACTCAGCTAGAAATCGCGATTCGAATACACGGGCTACAAATTATCGACAAGTGACGAAAAGAAATTTGTCTTACTCAGGCTCCGCTGTTACGTGTTTACTCAATATGCGTTCATGACAAATCATGGTAAAATACTGCCGAACTGTATGAGAGAAAGTCCGGTCCTTCATTAGCCCCGGTTGGCTGATGCAGATCCCCAACACGCCCCATTTGCCAACTGCGCCCGAAGCAAACTCCAATACAACCTCCGCAACATCCATTGCATCCCGTGCGTCGCACCTTCACGTCCCTGCCGGTCCTCCCCCCTCTCCCTCTCCGTCCCTCAACCCCCCACGCTCATCCCGACGCAACAGCAGAACCGATCACCCCCTCCCCGGCAGGCGCTTTCGGGGCCCCTGGGCCCGTAGCCTTGTTTGCTATTCTGCGGCGTGTACTCGCTAATGGGCAAGTTGTACGGAAGATAAGGGGCCCTGAAGGCACCCTGGTGGCCCGCGAGCGAAGCGGGGCGGAGCGGTGAGTGGGGGAGGGGAGGCGGCGCCGCTGGCTGAGATGCACGTCTCCGGGATTTGCATTTTTAACGTTCCCGCCGCCGCCGTCGCCTGCGCCACCCTCACCGCTGTTCCATCGCCACCCCGTTGCACCAAACGTTCGCGACGTCCTCGCCGCTCCTGCCCCCCCCCACTCCAGCCCCTACCATCCCCGATCCAGACCGCCACCTCCCCATCGTCCGTGCCGCCCCTACCATCCACGCCGTCTGCCCCACCCCCGTACTATCTCCGCCTCACACCACACTGAGTGAATCTCAACCATCTCCTCTCATGTAGCTCTTTCAGACTCTCCTTGTTCTTCCACGTCCCTCTCCCCAGTCCTCCTCTCTACTTATCTGTCTCTTCTAGCGCTTCCTGGCTTTCTTTTATTCGTACCTTCGCTTCAACCCTTGCTCTCCTCTCCCGCTGCGTCCAACTTTTTCTGTCTCCTCCCCGCCCATTATCTCCGTCTCACACACCACAGCGTCATCCCCAACCATCCCCTTCTCCCAGCTCTTCCGAATCCTCCTCTGTCTTTCCCGATCCTCCGTGCCCTTCCTGCTTCTCCTCATCACTTTTCTGGCTCTTCTAGCTCTTCCTCGATTTATCTTGCTCGTCCCTTCGCTTTGCCTCCCCCTTGCTCTCCTCTCCCGCTCCCGCCGCGTCCTGCGATATCTCTCTCCCCCGCCGCCCACTCCCCCCGCCCATTATCTCTGCCTCTCACACTTCATCGTAATCTCCCTATCATCTCCTTTCTCCTAGTTCTTTCGGATCCTCTTCCGTCCTTCCCGATCCTCCGTGTCCTCCCCGGTCTTCCTTCCCCCTTATCCGTCTCTTCCTCGCTTCTCTTGCTCGTCCTTTCACTTCCACCCCCTGGTCCTCCTCTTCCGTCCCCGACGTACCCCCCGCTTTCTCCACTCCCCCATTCCTACGCACCGCCGCGTGCCGTCAGGGTGTGTTTAAGAGGCCGCTATCCTGTCTCCGTAATTTGAGGGTAAACGGATTGGATGCTCAATTTGGCGAGCGTCACGCGGGGTGCGAGCGGCGCGCTCAAAGTGCGTGCGATTATGCGTCCGCGACGCGCAAGACGCAACGCAAACACAGCGCCGTCGTGGAGGTCATGTTTCTTGCCGTTTCCTTATCAAGCGATGTCGAGAGGAACATTTGGAGAATGTTAATTGCTGCTACGCGTTAGTGAGGGAGGTCTATAATCCGCTGTTTGCTGAGTTTAAGGGGTGCGAATAACTAAAGGGGGTTTCTGTTTTGGGGTTGTGTGTTTTGTTTTGGTTTTGCTTAAGCGCGTTTCTTAACTTTGTCGTCTTAGGAGCTGTGTAAACGATTTTTGGAGCTTTTACAATACACAGAAAATATAATGTAATATGGATGAATGCTAGATGAAGTTGCTTCTGTGCAATATTAGTAACTGCTCTTGAAATAAATATTTTTCTTTATTTGACGCTTTCCGTATGCTATGGATTTTATGGTTTTCACATTTTTATTCATATTATTCATAAATTGTTCCCATCTTTACAGTAAAAAGTATTTAATCCATAGGTGTATATGAAATAATTTAAAAATCAACAAATTTGGAGCGAAATCAATACAGAATCAATTTTAAAATGAATCTTAGAATACAAAAATTTCGAGTTAGTTAAATGAAAATGAATTCTAGATTAACCTAAAAAGAAATTAACACTGAAGTAAACCTGCAATGAACATTGTCGAGAATTAAATAACTGGCAAAGAAATGCATTATATTTAATTTGAATATCTCCTTGTGTCATCAACAGATGTGTTAACATGACTGCTTTAGAGCCAATTCTGAGTCTTATTAAAACTAAACCGTGGAAATTAAAAAAAATTTTCTATCATTAGAACCAATGATTTCTATTGCGAATAAAATCAACGTTTTCCTCAAATTTAAAAATCAATATATCCAGTTATGAGTGTAGTTTGTACTGTCTGCAAACTAATACAAAACGTAGTGATGTTCGTAAAGCGGTAGGACTGACTCACTGCTATCTCAAAAGCACAGTCACAGATGCACACTTCAAACCTTAATATTCTTTCTTCAAGGGCCCTCGTCAACTATGTATCACGAGACTATCCAACAAGATTCTGACGTCATGACCATCCATATTTGTAGACGGTCTACCAACTCCTCTTCTTGTATCTCGTTTCAATTCGGAACTCTTCGTTCCCCCTCCGGTTTTTTAATATCCATGACTAGTTAGCGAGCAAATAGCCCTGCCTCGGGGAGGGGATAGAGGGTGGAGACAGGGGAGGGGGTTTCGCCTGAGGGCATCGTAGGGTCGCGTGTGGGACGGCCCAACATCAAACGCTCCCAGAGTTTGAGGGCTTTGATGTCGTCGTGAATACACGAACGCAACTGAAATGCTAGTATGTCGCGCCCATGCGGAATACCATTTCCCGAATCGTACGCACAGAGGGTGCGGAGAAGGGCGAATTGCGGACAAAATTATTGTTTTCGTACTGTTCGGAATCATATCTCTTGTGGCAGAATGCATGTAATATTGAAAATGTAGATTCGAAAACGTTCATAAATGAATTGATGAATACAGTTTCAAAATAGTAAAGCCAAATTACGTTATATACATTTTAATGTACGAGAAAGGATGTTCAGGCTACGTGGATGAGAAAAATAAACGATGTAATATACATTTTAAAATGTATATTTGTGTGTATATTATGTATGCTTTTATATTTTAATTTTTTTTGTATAAATAAAATTTAAAATATTTAATTAAAGATTGTAAAGCATAGAACATAAAAATGCCAATAAATAGGTAAGGAATATTTGTCCTTTCCTTTATCAAATTAAATTTTAATCTGAGATTCTTTTAACGGCATAACAATATTTTTTCCAAATTAAAATATGGATAATCATTGACTTGCTTGAATATTGTAGTTAGACATGTTATAGTTAAAACTGATTTTTAATTTTCATTACATTTTTTTGAGAAGTTATTCTAATCTTGACATTTTTGAGAGATATAAACTTTAGCGAATAATTTGTTTTTCCTATTCAATTTATTAGATAATTAAAATACTCCCCTTTTTAAACGAAATGTCAATCGTGAAGTAATTATGAATACTCCAAACATTAGTTTCCTCTATGTTCTTCTGATATCATTCATTAGTATCTAATAGCAATGAAATTTATTTATTCATCCTTTCGTAGCAAAACAATAATATAATTCTCCATCTATTATAGCAAGCGTAACTTGCGAACTGATTTTTTGAAGAATTCGAACACACCTCTTTTTATTCACACAACTCTACTAATTTTTTATGCGTTAGAGAAAAATATTCTTTTGAAATAAAGATTTTTCAAGGTGTGTTAATTGCTCGCTACACCTTTTGATGTCTTGTTAAACAACTGATAATTTTTTAGACAATTTTCAGTCAATTTTTAATTTGATAGTAATATAACATTCTTTTTGTAAGCTATTTTTCTACAATCGCGTAGAAATCAAGCAATTATTTTCGGAATCATCAGAATTTTTGTTTTATAAAAATGATTTACTTTCATTTCTATAGTGTACAATAATGAAAATCGCGATTAAATGTGCCTATGTGCGAACGTATTTAATTCTCCTTGAGAGCCCACTGTGTAGTGCAGCGCAATGTTCCCCTCCGTAGCCCGGGGCGGTCCCTGGGCCGGGCCTCCCAAATTGCAGGCGGCCGAGGCGCGCTCAGCCGGAGCCACGCGATCGATTTCCGCCGCCCCTTCTCCCCCCCGCCCCGCCCTACCCCACCCTCCCACTACGCCACGCAACGCCACGCCACGCCACGCAGCCTGCCCTACAAACACCGATATGCCGCTCTCCTTCACAACCAGGAGTGTGGCGTGGGCTTCATGGAATTTATTTCTTTCGGTCGACGAAATCTGTTCGTTTGGCCACTTAAATGGGAATATGTGTACTGTGCAAAAGATTAAGAAAAATAACGTTTTCCTTGAAAGCGAAACCTGACTGGGTTTAACTCAAGAGCTAGCATTGGCGTTGACTCTGCAGTGACTCTGACCGAGGAGTCCTAGGGTTCGAGTCTCGACGACAATAGATTTTCGACTCTAGATATATAGGTCAAATCCAGCCTCTGTCTGATGGAGAATTCTCGCGAATGGCTGCTCTGATCAGTATTTTTACGTGGTAATCTCTCCAAGCGAATGACGGAGTAGTATTGTAACGGACCACGGATGTGCGCATTCTAGCCTTCGACCCTTTCTTAGTTTCTCCCCTTCCACACAGACACACACACTTCCATACACTAACTTTTTCTTTAAAAATACCCTACTTCAACCTTTCCTTTCAAAATCAACATAAAACTACTAAGCATACCCGCAGCCTACAGCTTTGCTCAGATGGGGTGGTGCTTCACTGTGGGAGCATGTAGGGAGATATTTTCCATAAACGGAGGTGCAGGTCGGCTCCGGATCTCACCATCAAGAGTGGAAGGAACATCGCCTTCTCTCTGGATAATCATTCACTACACTAACAAGATCACCGACTATAGCAGTTGAAGTGGCAGGAAACATCAGTCTATCGAAAGTGGAATCTAAGTGGATGATGATTAATATAATTACGTTTTCATTCTCGCATTTTACTGATTCGTTTTATATTTTGTGTAATAAAACTACACATTAACAAATGAAACGTTTACTTTTGTATTAAACCAAATACTTGCGCTTTGAAAATTTCATTCTGAAAAACCTAGAACATATCGTCGCCTTTCCGGAATACTATTGTAACTCAACAATATATAAAATTGAGATTTTAAGGTACATCAGTTCATTTTTTATGTAGAATTTTTTTTCTCTGACATATACCAATTGATGCTTGGTATCACATGCTTTGCTACGGATATCGCAATAATGTAGTCAAAATATTCTGAGTTTTAAAAAATCCGTTTCCATAAATTAAAAAACCAGAAACAAACAATTTTTTGATAACTTGAATATCGTCGATTAATTGGAAGTAAATTAGGTTGCGGGAAAATTTAATCGCCTATTTCTTTACTGAACAGGATATTTGGGTTATAACAGTATTCCCAAAAAGCCATGATATCCTGAAGACGTATGCCTCCGGCGCATACAACCCGGTTCAACAACAGGCGAATTGTTAGTCGATAGCGGTTTGTAAAACATTAATACGTTGGGAGAAAAGAGCAGGCCTTTGATCCAAAGGACGTGACCGATGCCAGAACTACTATAATTGGGTTTTTATCGAAAAGGTGAATGATATAATCTTGAGCAAAACAACGAATCTTTTCTTCAAACAAGGATATCACATAATAACTTTCATTCGAAATACTTTATTATGAAACTCAGCAGAAAGTAGAAAACAGCTCGAAAACTCCATCTTACAGCTACGTCAATCTCTAGATGTGAGAATGACATTATAACGGGATAGAACAGGAAAGATAGGAAAAACAAAAAATACGTCTAAAATATTATTTATTATTTTATTAAAATATTTATTTATTTTAAATTTGTTATTATCGAACAATATTAAAATATTATTTCAATTCAAATTACACAATAAATAACCAGAAAAACCGATCTGAGTGCGAAGGCAGTCAGCTGAATTTGCGACTTCCTGTAATTCATTCTCATAAACTATGAATGATCTGGACATACACGTTTTGGAGGTAGTCATTTCAGTTAGGGTGTCAGATATTTTAGACAAATAAACGATATTATATAAAAGAATCTATTTTAACGATATAACAGGAATGTAATACGGAAGAAAATAATGATCGAAAGAAAAAGGAAGAAATTTATTTCCTTAGGAGCTTTGTTTTTGATGTGCGATTAAGACGTAATCGCATCATGATCAGTCTTAATTACTACAAAATGCTCTTTCAATCACATTGCAATAATCCTGAGAGCATGCTGAGGATGAAGTAGAAGAATAAAGCACCAAATATAGTGGACAACGTCCTAATGAAACTTATTTTTTGCAATTTTTAACAGCACTTGCGGCAAATACTCCGTCATTGGATGGCCAGTACTACAGAGGCAGGTGACCCCTTATCCTCTACCACCACCTTACGATTAACCTCTAGTGAAAGAACATACAGTCGTCTCCGATTAGTGGACTTTTGGGGACTAACATTTTTAGTCCACTATATCAGAGGTTCACTATATCCGATGATGTCAGCATTATGTCATCAGTAAGGTCACCATTCAGGGTCATGGCGCAAACAACCTTCACGTGGGGGGAGACTTCTTTAATTATGACCTTTGGTCGACGATATTTTTTCCAAGCTGCCAGTTTTGGAATTTGTGCCATTGAAGCTATAGTTTCTTTTTCAGGAGGGAATTAATTTCTAGAACGTTGTATTTCCGTTCATTAAAGCCGAGGTTCAGGTTCACTATAACCGTATCTTCTTATGCTTATTTGTAAAGGAAGTGAAACGGGACCAGTGACTTTAGTTCATTATAACCGAGGGTTCATTGTATTCGAGTTCCATATTACCGCAGTCGACTGTGCGTTTGGCCTACCATAGTCTGAGCTTGACCAGTGACTTAAGTTCATTATAACCGAGGGTTCACTGTATCCGAGTTCACTATAACCGCAGTCGACTGTACGTTCTGCCCACCATAGTCTGACGCGTTCCTTCGTAGGCTCGGAACAGCAGTCTGTGCTACAACGATCGATTTGCCCGCTCAGCCATTTGAGTTCGCTCCGATCGCCCCTAGTGCCGGCTCCACATACACCGATATGTGTTGTTCCAGTCTAGTAACGCTCCCGCCACGTGTGTCAAAGAGAGTCGGGCGATAGTGCGCGTTAGAAATGCTTTACGGAACTCTTGCATTTCAAAATCGACGTTTTCATGTATATGCAGCAGTTCGCCACGTCTTTTGTTCGTTGGTGCCAAGCGCACTTATCTTTCATTACCCAGTTGGAGAGGGTGCTGAACCTGAACGGCGAATAGGAAGGTGAATGAAAATACAAGGGTGGCTCGGTCTGTTGTTTCTAGATATTGCGATCTGATATTCGGATGTTAATCTGTTAAATTCTTTCGCGAAAAAGATTGTTCACTTCCATGGACTTACGAGTAATATTTTTGTACCTGTAATTAAGTTTTCATTTCGTTATGATTTAATGTGTTTTAATTTACCTCCTTTCAATGTTACAAATTATTTTTGAGGAGCATAATAACAGCAATGTTGGACCAATGACCACAACACTTGTTAAGAGTTCACTTATTTTGCTGTGGTGAGAAGAGATTTTCTAAGACTGATTCTTGGTTGATTCGATGTTGACACTCCTGAACAATAGGTTGTCCCATTTAATATAGCTGTTCTTGTTATTTTCATTTTGCGCCATGAAAATTGCCACCTGGTAAAAATAGATAATCAACCAGACCTACAATAAAAGGTACACGAGAGTGACATGGAAGACATAACCAGGAACCAAGGAAAACATTTGATATTTAAACAAGAATCATTTACTTCTAATAAGAAGACCACCACCTTCTCTCTAAATATCAATTTAATATATAAATACTTTTTAAAAGTGTTTTGTACTTGCCATTTAATTGGAAGACTACTTTTTCGGAGACATTAATTTAAGTCTGTGAAACTCATGTCCCTTAGATCATTTCAAACTTCAACATCAACTTGTTACAGAAAAGAAAGGGACAATTTACAACGACAAGTCACTCGAAGACTAGATCAACATTCAAACTACCCGGCAGTGAGTGCCCTTGATAAATTATACGACGTCCGAACCGGTATTTAATCTTGTTCTGACAGATATATTCTGAATGTTATATCGTGTTCCACTATCTGCTATCGTCTTCGGCAAATAAACTAGTGTATGCCGAACACTAGCAAGTAAACTATACTGTGTACAGTATTCTTTTACTGCTTGAGAACGAGACCTGCCAAACACCAGTGCATGATATTTTGCCTAATAATAAAGGGTAAAAGCTATATGTTTCATGCATAAATTACATGGAATTTCCCACCACATATTCATAAGGAAAACATTCTCTTTGACCTCTCTACATGCTCTTGAAGTTTGAAAGATTTATTCTGTATTGGGTAAATTACAATTGTATTTAGTAATTAAAGTTTTACTTCTATATTATACTACTTTTGTTTTAAATATCCATTACTTTGTGAAATCTGTATGAAACGTCTTCTACTCTCCCCATGTTTCTTTCTTTATGAACAATCTTATCTAATGTTCTGCAATAATAACAAATTACAAATTAAGAACTCATGAAAAATTTTGGCTGCAAAATTTTAATCACTGATCCACATAAATCGATCAAATATATTTTACAAAACTTGGTGTACTAAGACGACTTCACTTCTTAAAACAATTTGCAGAATGTTTTCTTGAAAACCAGCAAAACATAATCGTGATGGAATATTTCCCCTAAATTTCCCCTAATTCGACTACACCCAATCCAGCTCACCAGCCTTATTCATGGCATCCCACACGTCGTTCCCGATACAGCAACTCCGGGCGAGCAGTCCTGACAACCACACAAAACCCGAAGCGGTAATGCGTATATGAAAGACCCTAACGCGAAACCTTACGAGGGTATTGTTTGATGGGCTTCGCGCCTGAACAGCAAGTGGCCCTGGTCAAGGGTCACGCAACAGCGCCGACTCCCCCACGTTTATCACGAGGCTAATAGACCTCTCCGGGGCCCCGGGGCGGTGATCCAGCCATCGAACCGCGTCTCGCCCCGTCACACGCGCGCCAGCGATCACCCTAATCGACGGCTAAACATTTCGATGCATAATTTGAGACTACTCTTTTCATCGGTTAGCGAGCACTCTTTGAGAGGCCGATTTAACGAAATTGCTCGCGCCATTGCCGTTATTTGCCCAAATCTATTAAAGACTCCCCTCTCGTCCTGCGCAAGGTAATCGATGGTGTTGTGACGGATATAACGAGTAGCGATTGGTTCCACCGGGCGATTTCGCATCTTTATCGTGCCTTTAACGGAGACGTCCGCCGCGCAAGATGTGATCGCATGTGCGCAATACGCGATGGTAATCCTTGGCGACAAGTGTTGAAGATATGGTGGAGATGGTTCTTTATTTTGTGTCTATCACAGAACGTAATGCTTAGTAGATTATATATTTTTAAAGAGTAATGATGTATTATTTTCGCTTAATGTTCCTGCAACATATATGGCGGTACGTAATATTCATAAAATGTCTTCATTTTCCTTCATGTGTTTAGAAAAGAATAGTTCAGGAAAGTACAATGTAATGTGGTATTGAGATGGTTTTCAGGTATTTTTCCAAGTTTTTGAACAACAAATACTACACTATCATAAAACTTACATTATTTAAGAATGCAATACAATTATATTCTTCAAATTAATAGTAAGTCTTTTTATGAATGTAAACTCGATAAAAAGAGATTTTTAAAGTAAATAATACTTTCCAGTTATGTGTACCACACGCCGATAACAAAACTTTATCTTAGCGCTACTTTACGACAAATATCACATCTCTAATTTTGTCGCGAAGACCAATCATGGAAGTCTTATATTTTCATCATTTTGTTTGCCAATGTCAATTGTTTCTTCCCTGGAAATACGAGTCTGTGACATCATATAAAATTACATTTTTAGTCTTGTGAACTAAGTTCCTAATCACGTTCTAAAAAATAAAATAAGATTTTTTTGAGTGATGGTTGATGGCGGGAGTACTTAAGATTCATTTACTACTAAAAACGTCAGGCTGAATTTTATCGTGTAGAATTTCAAAATCTATCTTTTTCCTTAGTATATGATTTCACGAGTTAATTAATGATACACGTCTTACAAGGTTATTAAAGACATGTTCGAAGATCATCATTCGAAGTCATTAGGTCTCCATTTCTCCGAAAGTGTAGAGGAGTTTCCTATCGCGCTGTTTTTTCGGGGTGGAGTGGCACGTAGGTGTTTTGACTGATATGTATTGGACTTTATGAACGAGATTTGAGGAATGAGCGAATGGGTGAATAACTCGGCGATGAAAACAGCGAGCGAGCGAACGAGGAGACAGGCAGAGAGAGAAAGAGAGAGAAGGAGAGAGAGGGAGAGAGAGAGAGAGAGAGAGAGAGAGAGAGACACAGACAGACAGACAGAGAGAGCGACTTAGCATATGAACTAGGATTAGACAAATAAGTGAGCAAAGGAATAAAGTAGTGAGTGGGTGAGCGTATGAGCGAGCGAGAGATTAAGGGACAGAGTGGTGAAGGCAAACAACCGAGCGAGAAATCAGATAAGAGGTCACAAGATGGAGCTTAAAGGTAACCGGACGGGTATCCGAGTAAACTTTTATAGGCAGGACGAGACGTTTCGGCCACCAGCAAACGAACGCGTGAGCGAACACCCATCCTCACGTAAGCGACAAGCGGTAGATAGATGAAGAGACAGATAAGTAGACAGCTAGATAGATACATACGTGCATAGAGAGATAGAGTGTTAGATACACAAAACACATAAATAGACAGAAATAGAGCGTCTTATCAAATGAACTGATGATTAGGCCAAAGACCAAGTGGATAAAGTAGTGGATGGGTGAGTGTTAGACCGAGCAAGCGAGCGAGAGAGTAAGGGACCAAGTGATTTAAGCAAATAAGCGAGCGAGGAATCAGATAAGAAGTCACAAGACGGAGCTTCAAAGTTAACCAAACGGGTATCCGAGTAAGCTTTTTATAGGCCAGAGTTTCCAGACAGAAAGACAGGCGAACAGATGATCCCTCAAGAAGCCCTCCGGGGGACGGGCTCACCCCGAGCGGGCGCCAGCGACCGAACGCGTGGGCGCGTGAGCGAACGCGCGTCCGATGCCGCCCGCCGAAGCGTACACGATCGCGCTCACCCTTCTCCCAGCGGTGCATCGGGTCCTCCGAACTCTAATTTGTAACGGTTTAATCCGCGTCGGGGCGAAGCGGCGGTCGCGGCCGCCGGCGTACTTTGTCCACGCCCACGGCCCTTCGCCCGCCGCAGGGCTCTCGCCCGCCCTCCGCCAGGACCTTCGGCCGCCGCTTTGTAACCCGGCCGCCGCTCATTTGCGCCCCGTCCCGCTCCGCGCCACCCCGCGCCGCCCCGCGCCACCCCCTGCCAACTCGCAAGCCCCGCGCCACCCGCCCCGCTCAAGCCCCGCGCTGCCCCGCGCCGGCCCGCTCCTCTCCGTCCTGTCCCACTCCTCTCCGCCCCGTCCCGCCCTGCCCCGCTCCGCACCGTCCCGCCCTGCTTCGCCCCACCCTGCCCCGCCCTGCCCTGCCTTGCCCTGCCCTGCCTTGCCCCGCTCCGCGCCGTCTCGCTCCGCCCCACGCTACCCGCTCCTCCCCGCGCTAACCGCTCTGCTCAACCCCGCGCCGCCCCGTATCACCCCGCGCCGCCCCGTTGTGCCCTGCTGCGCCCCGCGCCGCCCCGCGCCGCCCCGCTCCCCCCCACCACGCCCTGCCCCGCCCCGCTCCGCCTCACGCCGCCCCGCTCCTCTCCGTCCCGCCCCAGGCCGCCCCGCTCCTCTCCGCCCTTCTCCGCGCCGCCCCGCGCCACCGCCTCCTCTCCGCCCTGCCCCGCGCCGCCCCGCTCCCCTCCGCCACGCTCTGCCTCGCCCCGCTCCGCCCCACGCCACCTCGCTCCTCCAACCCGCCCCGCCGCCCCGCCCCACGCGACCCCGCTCCCCTCTCTGCCCCGCCCCACGCCACCCCGCTCCTCTCCGCCTTGGCCCGCGCCGCCCCGCTCCTCACCGCCCTGCCCCGCGCCGCCCCGCCCTCCCGCGCCACCGCCTCCTCTCCGCCCCGCCCCGCGCCGCCCCGCTCCTTACCCCCCCTGCACTGCCCCGCTCAGCCCCGCCCCGCCCCACGCTGCGCCGCGCCGCGCCGCCGTACTCCACCCTGCGTCGCCCCGTACCGTGCTCGTTATTTATCGCCGATAGTGACGACCATTAATTAGCAGGCCTTCTGTTGCGCTCGGAAAGAAGGGCCACCCGAGCTCCGCCGATGTGCCCGGGCGTGACGGCCGGGGCGTGACGTTGGGGAGTCTTACGCTCGTGCGCTGGTGCGTGGAAATGTGTGTGTGTGTGTGTGTGTGTGTGTTGTTGTTGTTGTTGTTGTAGTGGTGGGGGAGGATCTAAAGATTTAAAATATTTTCAGTATTCAAGTAGTTTGTGAAGTAGATACAAAGTCTTGGGAATAGAGGAAAATTCATGAATTTTTTTTTCATCACAGCAAATGTAATTGAATTACTCCCGTAATATCAGATGAATAAGGAACTTTTTGTAGCACGACGTATTGTTATTATTATTATTATTATTATTATTATTATTATTATTATTATTATTATTATTATGTGGTAGTATTTTGATACACACTCTCTTTAGCTTACTTTTAGAATAAAATTATTTTTATGAGGATAACATCCAAATAATCACCTATCAAACTATCACAATTTGCGAGACATTTGGATTCAACTCAATACGTTTGATTCTAAAGATAATGGTTGTTAGGACACAAAATTGAGATAAACCTTTTGACTATGCGTAATATAAAATGCATTTAATGGTGATTTTGAACGCAAACGAAAGAAATTGGAAAACATTTTGACAGTAACGGAACGTGTTTCCTACAAATCTATTTTAAATGCAAGTATCTAATGTCCACTCAGAATTTTGATAGAAAAATGACTCAGAAGACAAATTTATAAATATTACAAGTCTCAGGTTTAAGTGATTTGGAAATTGCAATATTTTTAACTTATTCGCTTGAATTTTCTAACGCACCTAAAACTTAATCATACATGGGACTGTTGCCTAACCATCTGTTCTCTTATAAGTTCATTTTTGAACAATCACTGCTCCTGACATCGATCCTGAAAAATAACTCAAATCATGATACTTATACATACAGTAACTCTTGGTATCCTGTTCTTACCTTGAGTCAAAGACATCGTTAATGAGAAGGAATTCTGTTTTTGAACGAAAATAATGGTCTGAACGTCACCAATAAATACATTCCTGCAGCTGGAATCTGGCATTGGAATCCGGAGCTCGAGAAAAGAATCTTGGTAGCGAAAGAAACGTGAAGTATGCACAGATATCTGATTTAAAGTAGAAGCTTCCAACACGACGAAGTAGCTGAAGCAATACGTGGATATTGAAAAGATAGATCTAGATTGGATGCAAAGAACAACAACAAAAAAAAAAAAAAAATCAAAGAATTTTCATTTTGTGATATTTCTTGATATATTTTCAAAGTATGATATGTAAAATACTAGTATGCAATTTTTACAGTGATTACATAGGTACGTTATAATATTTTAGATTGTTTATTTATTCAAGTGGTTTTTGCTTATTTAGTTTGTCTTCAGTTATCAGATTATTCTGGATTCAAATTGTATTAATGCAAACGCGGAATGTTGTGGACTAAAGGTATTTTCTTTGCTCTTTGACAAGATGATTAAAATTCTACTTAAAATCCTCGATAACACCAATCACCACGAGGAAGAGACGTTTAATGAAGGTCTAGAAATATTTCACGCAAGTGCTGTTCTGAATTAATTAAACACAATCACTTACGTCTATAAAAATCATATTCTTGGAAGAAAACTTTCAAATTCATCTTCTACCACAAAGTAGCAACGTTCAATCAATTTTTAATGAGCAATAACGTCGTTCGCAACCAAATGATAGAGAAAAGGTGCCTTACGAGCGAGGGAAAGCATAAAGGTTGGTTGTCTAGTCTTCAATGTCGAGGCCGCCATTAACACTACAGAGGCAGAGACGGTCTCTAAGCGATCGTTTACAAAGGCGTTATTAAGCGAGCGACGGGAGGAGTAAGAAGGTTTATCGATTGATCCGTTAGTGATGATGGCGTAGTTGGGTGCCAAAGGGAGTCTATGAACGACATCGTCAAAGTAATGATAAAGTGAAAAGGGGAATAAGAATAGAGCAACTAGTATACTATTAGACTTCAATAAGGAATATTGGAATAATAATATTATCAATATAAAATTAACAGTTTTACAGTGTATTTCTCGATGTTAGATAACTTTAAACATTTTCTTGGCTACGTTCATGCATTATGCAATGGAGTCTAAAACTGTAGTAACAGTAGGTGATAGCAAATTAGAAAAGTATAAGTAGAGGCAAAAGCTAACTTAAAAGAATTCACGACATATGGATTTTAGTAGTGGATTTTAATTCATTTAAAAGGGTGAGTATTAGGCATAAATTTATAACATCTTGTAAATATTATAATCGTATAATAAATAGTACAATACTATATTTAAATTTAATAAAGAACGTGACATTAGGAAAATGCGACAGAATACAATATGTTACGAGGAATTTAAGAGACTATCCTAACCCTCTCCCCACAGCATTTGTTATTGAAAGTTACTAATTATATTGATGCATAATCTTCCAGAGTTGTGTTGATGAAAAAATAATTAATGAAAAGTAACATGAAATCCCAAAACGGTTCGGGACAGTAATTTTTCCCTGAACAAAATTAAAAGTTCGAGTTTTAATTATTTATTGACAGTTCATTCAATATTATTCTCCGACATTGATTAATGCAACCATAAGTCACAATAAATTATATTATTTATTTAAAAATGATCAGAACCATTTAACATAGAAAATATAGAATACATAACATATGAAGAGTGTGAAAGACAAGTTCATCAGCTGTTGCGTTGGTTGCGTATACGTGCGGGAAGCCGCAGGGAATCGGAAGAGAGAATGTCAATAGAAATGACAGATAATGAGAGAGTTGGATGTATCAAAAACAGAAGAACGAAAATGATGTATTTAGAATGAAATAGAATTACCACTTTTTGAAAGGAAATTTTGGAGGAATGTAGAAAAAATAAGGTTAAGGGAAATAGAGGTTGTGTTAAGAAAAATTCAGATAACTGCAATTCTGAAATGCGTGTGCAATGGAAGTGGAAGTGATATTGAAGGGTTCGTTGAAATGAATGCAGAAAAGGCACATTCTTTGCAAAAGGAGTAATGATAGCAATTATTAAGTTAAGGATAGCAATGAGGACACAAAAACAGTGACAAGACCAAATCGATATGAACGAAAGTCCAAGAAGTCGTGAGAAAGATGGAAGTATGAGAAGTAGTAAAACGGACGACAGGTCAGTGTAATGAGCAATGACTTATGAAGGATGGTACGATATTATATCAGAGTGTGGGCAGGAACATCTTCTGACGTTGTGCCGGCAAATGTGGGGAAGGTCGTGGAGGTATGGTGAAGTGTTTGCATCGAAAGAATGTGAAGAAGATAAATAAACGGGGCGGTGCTGGAACGATTCAAGGAAGGGGTAGGAATACGGGTAGGAAATGTGGTAAATCATGTAAGTGGAGAATGGTATAAGGGGCTTGTAGATGTGCAATGGAAGGGGAAAGTGTTGGGTGGTGGGAGTAGACTCGGGTAAGCGAGCGAGTGCGACGCAGAGCAGCAAGTTAGAAAGAGTAATTGAAGAACAAGGTGATGAAGCGACGGAAGCAGCTCTCTGAAAGGCGGCCAAGAAAACGAACGACGATCAAGAAAACGGACAACGGTCAAGGAAACGAAAGGACGACGAGGACAGCAGGGAAAAAGATAAAGTGGTAGTGATAGCAGCTGTGAGGACGGCGATAACGAGGACGATGAAGATCGTGAGTAAGCAGCAAGGTCATCGAGGACGGTAGGGATGGTAAGAATGGCGAGGGCCTGGAGGTATGTGGATGACGAGAACAGGGAAGATGGTGAGTAAGCGGCGAGGTCAGCGAGAATGGTAGGGATGGAAAGGATGGCGAGGGTTTGCAGGTACGTGGACGGTGAGGACTGTAACGACAGCGAGGCCGATCAGGGTGGCATGGACGACAAGGGCTGTGAGGACGGCTAGCACGGCGGGACAGTGAGATGGTAGTAGTGAGGACTGCTTAGACGGCGATGACAGCAACGCCAAGAATGCGAAGGCAGCGAGGAGTGTGAAGCCGGCGAGGGGAAGGGAACGAAGGGAAAGTGGCGGCGAGGAGACGCGTACGTGCAGCCACGGGATGGGCGGGGAGAACAGCGAGGATGGTGAGGGCGACGAAGTAATCGAGGACGGTAGGGATGAAGAGGATGACGAGGGCCTGGAGGAACGTGGACGGTAAAAACGACGGCAAGGTCGATCAGGGCGACATGGACGAAGGGCTGCGAGGACGGCTTGGACGGCGGGACAGAGAGTTGGTAGTAGTGAGAACTGCTTAGACGGCGATGAAAGCGACGCCAAGAATGGCAAAGGAGTGTGAAGGCGGCGAGGGAACGAAGGGAAAGTGGCGGCGAGGAGGCGCGTGCGTGCTGACATGAAGAGGGTGGGGAGAACAGCGAGGATTGGTGAGAGCGAGGAGATCAGCGAGGACGGTAGAGATGGTGAGGATGGCGAGGGCCAGGAGGTACGTGGACGGTGAGGACTGTAACGACGGCGAGGCCGATCAGGGCGGCAGGGACGACAAGGGCTGCGAGGATGGATAGGACAGTGGGATGGTAGTAGTGAGGACTGCTTAGACGGCGATGAAAGCGACGCCAAGAATGGCGAAGGCTGCGAGGAGTGTGAAGGCGGCGAGGGGAGGGAACGAAGGGAAAGTGGCGGGGAGGAGGCGAGTTCGTGCAGCCACGGAGATGGCGAGGAGAACAGTGAGGATGGTGAGAGCGAGGAGGTCAGCGACGACGGTAGGAATGGAGAGGATGGCGAGGGCCTGGAGGTACGTGAACGGTGAGGACTGTAAAGCCGGCGAGGCCGATCAGAGCGGCAGGGACGACAAGGGCTGCGAGGACAAGGACGGCGGGACAGTAAGTTGGTAGTGATGGAGACGACAGAAGGGATGGAGGGGATGGCGAGGGCAGGAGGTACGTGGATGGTGAGGACTGTAACAACGGTGAGCCCGATCAGGGCGGCAGGGACGACAAGGGCTGCAAGAACGGCTAGGACGGCGGGACAGTAAGATGGCAGTAGTGAGGACTGCTCAGACGGCAATGAAAGCGTCGCCAAGAATAGCGAAGGCAGTGAGGAGTGTGAAGGCGGCGAGGGGGAGGGAACGAAGGGAAAGTGGCGGCGAGGAGGCGCGTGCGTGCAGCGACGGCGGAGGCGGGGGGGGGGGGCGGGGCGCGCCAACAACGGAGACCCTGGGGCCTCTGGGAGGCGCCGGCGCAGCGATGAGGCGGCAGCGGCGGGGGATGACGTCACAAACGCGTAATAAGCGCTGGTGTTGTGTTGCCGCCAGCCTCCGCCCCCGCCGCGCACATCAAAGACGCCCGGGCAACGCGTCGCCCCGCGCCACCCGGCCCTCAACGCAGCAGGCGCGGCTGGCACAGCACGGGCCAGCCGCGCCACGCCACACTCCACACGCCACGCCACACGCCACGCCACGCCACGCCACACGCCACACGCCACACCACACGCCACGCCACACTCCACGCCACACGCCACGCCACACGCCACGCCCACACGCCACGCCACACGCCACGCCACACGCCACGCCACACGCCACGCCACACGCCACGCCACACGCCACACGCCACGCCACACGCCACGCCACACGCCACGCCACACGCCACACGCCCACGCCACACCACGCCACACGCCACACCACGCCACACCACGCCACACGCCACACGCCACACGCCACGCCACACGCTACGCCACGCCACACGCGCCACGCCACACGCCACGCGACGCCGTCACACGCCACACGCCACACCACACGCCACACGCCACGCCACACGCCACGCCACGCCCCACGCCACGCCACACGCCACGCCACACGCCACGCCACACGCCACGCCACGCCACGCGGCGACTCGAGTTGCGACGGATTGATTGACTGTTTGTTAGTGATTCCGGTCGCGTCAACTACTATGGTCATTAGTCCCATGCGTATAGTGCGTGTTTTTGCTCGGGAGGTGGCGGAGGCCTTCCCCTGCTGTATGACAAGATCCGGCGGCGTGGTACACAGAAAAATGGTCAGGAGGATGATTATGTTCTTCGTTCGTGCTAGTGGGTGATTAATTTTACAGATTATAAAATAGTTGATCATCGCCCAAAGGCACATCGTTCCGCTAAATAATATTGTATATAACTCAGTGAAACCTCATTAACACGAATTCCAAGGGACCGAAATTTTTGAGTTCGTGTTATAAAAATTCGTGTTATCCGAGAATTATAAATGTGACTAATACCCTAGTGCCGTACCGTGACCGATCCCTTGCCGGGACCGAAATTTTGTTCGTGTTACGGCGAACTTCGTGTTAAGTAAGTTCGTGCTAACTAGGGTTTACTGTATATCTGTTGATATAATACGGCCGAGCCAATCAAACAAGCTAGAGTGCCAAAAGGAAATGTCCGAAAGTTGTGCAAAGCGCGTGCAGTGAGATATTAAGGATAGATTTTGTGTCTTGTTTACTTCGTTCTGATACCGTCTCTAAAAGTAATATTGAGAAAATGCAAGGAAGTCATGTCGCAGAGCAGATTAGTTTATGTTTGTGAATTAAATAATCAAACGGATGTGGACAACCTTCACAGAATCACAAACAACACGCGCAGTTCACTTACGTCATTATTTTAATTAAACTCGTAGTAGTGGAACTTTTAATTAAAGACTTATGAATGTAAATAATATTTCATAAAAATGAACTTTAGGAGAGAACTTCACTAGCAAAACCTTTTCTTTTCATGCAAACATTCTCTGCTTGACTGGTTGCCAAAATAATAAGGAGCCCCACGATCCCAGCAAAAAGTGGCCAAAATTTGCTCTTTTTGTGAAAAAAGTATCGAATCATTCCTACATATTACTCACGTCACAAGTCCCATCGCCCAATTTAATTTGGCTTGAATAAGTGTCCCGACAATGCTTCCACTGCCTCCACTACATCTACCGCCATCATCACGACCACTTTCTCCACCATCGCCGCCGCTTCCTCTCCTTAAGAAGCAAAGCGTGCGCCCGCCCCTTCGCCGAAAAGAAATTATTTTTCAGATAGCGCGGGCGGCGCGCGTGGGGTGGGGCCCTCTGGTCGTCGCCGCTATCGCGCGTGTGTCTGACACGAGAGATTTTCGGCCGTCAAAAGGCGGCAGTGTGTCGTTCCGGAATCCTAAGGGGAGCCGACGGACGCAGCGCAGCCGGGAGCGGCGGGAGAAGGCGGCATCGCTGACGGAATAGCAGGCGAGGAGTCGGAGGACAGAGAGGGAGAGATAGCGAGCAGGAGATGGGTGAGGGTGAAGGTGGGCCAGGGGTCGGAGGCGGAGGAAGAGAACGCAAGGGGGCGGGGCGGAGGGGAAGTTAAATACGAATGAGACGAGGAGGTGGAAGTGGAAGCGGCGTGGAGGACGGGTTAGGGACAGTTGTAGAGCGGAAGTGGAGGCGAAGGAGGTAGATGCTGGAAGCGGTGGCAGAGAAGTGGATGCGAGGGCAGAAGCGCAGTGAAAGCAACGGCATAGGCCACACTGAAGTCCAAGGAAGCTGGTGGTGGTGGCAGAGGTGAAGGTAGGGGCTGGAGTGGGAAGGGACAGAGGCAGGAATGGAACTGGAGCGAGGAGAGAGTGGGGGTGGAGCAAAGAAGAGGACGGAAGGGGAGGTATTAGCAAGGCCAGGAGTAGATGTTGAAAGCGGTGGCAGAAAAAAAGTGGATGGAAAGGCAGAGGCAGCACAAAAGGCGAGGAAGGAGACGGTGACACGGATGAAGGCGGGGGCAAGGGAGGAGTGGAATGGAGAGAGGTTGGGTGGAGTGGGGCGGGTTCGAGTAGAATGGCGAAGATGAAGGTTGGTACTGAAGGGAAAGCGAGGTTGGAGGCGGGACGGTGTCAAAAACGGAGTAAGATGTAAAGGGAGGATCGAGGACAGGTAAAGCAGCGGCGGAGGCATTGATTGAAGGATTAGTGATTCCAGGCGCGTACACAACTAAGGTCATTAGTCCCGTACGTGTAGTGCATGCTTTTCCTCGGGAGACGGCGATGAACTTCCCCCACCGGATGGTGAGATTCCGACCTACCGTCGGGAAGCAGAGTTTTTCCCAACCGGGTATTTCCCACCAGCGGGGGAACCGCCCCAGCTGGGACAAGCTCTAAGCTCCCGAACGGTCTCCCGGCATGTACGGTAGTGTAGTTCATTTTAGTGTATGAGTAAATAAGGGGTGAGGATAGGACAAGCAATGGAGGAAAGATCGCGCGCGGTCCGTGGCCCATTTGTTAGGGTACTGCTCCGGCATTCACCCGGTGTTGATCGGAGAAACCACGAAAAACTACAGACGTGACCAACCGGACGCTAGAATTCTCTTTCAGACAGCCACTGAACTCGACTTAGCTATCTAGCCAGTGTCGGAAATCCTGCCACCGTCGGAACTCGAACCTAGGACCTCCCGATCAGTGGAGGAGGACCTCCTTGACCTCCTAGGACCTCCTTGTCCTATCCTCTCCCCTTACACACACACTTACACTATCATGCAATACACTACCACATATTCCGGGAGACTGGTTGGGAGCTTAGAGATTGTTCCGGCTGGGGCGGTGCCCTGCTGGTGGGAGTGTCCTGGTTAAGGGGAAACCCCACTAGCCGACGGTAGGTCGGCGCCCTCTCCCGAGAAAAAAACATTCACCACACTAACGGGACTAATGACCAAAGCAGTTGACGCGCCCGGAAACAGGAAAAAATCAATCAATCAATCCCGATCAGAGGCATTGCAGTGACTCGAGTTGAGCGGCGGAGACGAGTAAGCGCGAGCTAGGAGGCGGCCAAGCAACCTATTTTGACCTGCGAGAGTAGACGTTTCGGCGGGGCTGTTACGACACGGGACAGGGCGGGGTGGGGGAAGAGAGTGGAAACGGCGGAGCGAATTCCAGGGCGGAGGAGTAATGAGATAGGCTGCGGGAGGAGGGGCGGGTTGATGGGGAATGAGCGGAAGCGTAGTCCAGGCGATTAAGGTGCCACGTGGAGATCTGGGAGCTGATGACACGGACACGGAATGCAAGGCCAGCAATGAAAATGAGACACATGAATATTGATGAAAGAGCAATTCATTAGTTCGACAGTAGAGAAAAATTAAAACGCCAGTGATTAGTGATTATTGCAGTAAAAATACTTGAGAAGGCTGAAGACGGATGATATTAAATCAAGTCTGAAGCTGTAATAGATATGACGCTTGTGGAAGAGTACATCAAGGATATTACGAGTGGTAATGGATTAAATGTACATTTTACAACTAGCAAGCAGAATGAAAATGTATTGACCATAGAAATGACGTGCAAATAACTTTTATTACTCATGAAATAAAGAGAAATAAGTACGACGTGTAAAATCGAACAACTAAGACAATCAATACAAATTAGTATTAATAATTTCAGTTTGATAACTTTTACGTTTACACTACAACTATATCCTCTCGTATTTAAGTTTCCGGCACCAGTGTCTTTACCATCACTTCTAGCGCCGGCCTCTCCGATTCCACTCCAGTCTTCAACCACGGCCTCCGCCAGATAACATACGCGGGACCTCGCGGATGCAATCGGGAACCATAACGTTCGCCCGCCTCTTCCTTCTCCTCCGGCGCCATCGATCGCGAGGAGAGATTTCCAAACAGCGGTGGCGGTAGAGGCTGCGGCGGAAGAGGCGGCGACGAAGGCGATGGAGGCGCGGGCGCAGGTGGTGAAGGCGGCGGAGGGGGCGGTGGCAGCGATGGTGCTAGAGACGGTAAAGGTTGTGAAGGCGGTGGAGGTGGCGGCGTAGGCCGCGGGGACGGCGGAGGCCACGAAGATGATGATGGTGATGGTGATGGTGGCGGTGGTGGTGACTGAGGCAGCGGTGGCGATGGAGACGCTAGAGGCGGCGGAGATTGCGCGCAGTGGGGGAGGCGGTGGAGAAGGCGGCGAGGAGGAGGCGGCAAAGAGGGGGCGGCGAGACCGAAGCGGCGAGAAGGTGGTGGAGGCGGCAGAGGCGGCGAGGAGGATGCGGAGGTGGAGGCGGCGGAAGCGGCGAGGAGGCGGTGAGGAGGCGGCGAGGAGAATGCGGCGAGGAGGAGGCGGAGGAGACGGAGGCGGCAGAGGCGGCGGAGGCGGTGAAGGGGGCGGAGGAGACGGCGGAGATGGCAGAGGCGGTGGAGGCGGCAGAGGAGGTAGCAGAGGACGCGGCGGAGGCGGAGGTGGCGGAGGCGGCGGAAGTGGCGGAGGTGGCGGAGGCGGCGGAGGCGGCGGAAGTGGCAGAGGATGGGGCGGTGGTGACGGCGGAGGCGGCGGAGGCGGCGGAGGCGGCGGAGGCGGTGGAGGCGGCGGAGGCGGTGAAGGTGGCAACGGCGGGGGTGGCGGCACTGGAGCGCGATCTCGCTTCGGTCGCGAGGGACTGATAGATCCGCCAGCCCGGAGCAAACGCAGTTTTCGGCAGAGTTATGCACAATAGTTGCCGCGAGGAAATTCAATTTGCTTCGCGTAGAGGAGACTGCCTTATCGGAGATATTTCTCTTTGAAGATGTGAGGCTGTATCAGCACTTTCAGGATTATGTTGCTGCTGGAGATGTTTCATTAAAGGAAATGAAAGCTGCGAACGATAATTTTCATTGAATGACGGTGCTGTGTGGAAGTCATCAGACTAGTGCTGTTGTTCTGACGAGTTATATCGATGGTGGTTATTTCTTCTTTCTAGATGACTCCGTATCTTGAGCAGAGAAGATTGAAATAGGAAAATGGTAGATATTTCATTTCATAAATTGTCTGTGTGAAAATCTATTTTCGTATATGTTACACAATTGTTCTGTCACGTTTTGTTTTGTTGGAGATTCACGAAAGTTTTATTTGGTTTGCTACATCTTAGAAAAAACACAAGCAATTGAAAAATTTATGTTCTCAAGAACTTTTGAACAGTTACAGCGGCAAGCATTTTTGAGCGCCGATTGCAAGTACATGACATTACAGGAAGTTTTTTCATTGGAAAAAAAGTGTACTTCAATCTAATAGATATCATCTCATTCTTCATTGCGCAGAGAAGTGACGTGAAGTAAACTGCATATACAGATATGATTTTGTAATACCGAATATGTAGGATCGTTACAATAATTAAAGGGCGGACACGGGGACTGTGGAAGGATTTTATAACCACAAAATGGAATTTTTAACACATGATTGGAAATGGATTTCCAGTTTAGTGTGTTCATATACGTATGCAATACTAAAGAATGCAAGTCTACTTCACAAACGCTGTGGTATGGAGATTAGTACTACGTGGTGCAAGTTATAACTCCATCAGCTGCTGAATGAAGAAGGAAGTAAATACCTTAAACAACTCGCATGGTTCTTTCGATCTGTGAAATCCCCTGAGAAAAAACTTGAGAAATCCCTGTGTCTCCCTGTTAAGTGCCATCCCTGCCTCCTGTTTCTACGAAGTAATGAACGGTCACTTCACGATTTACTGCGACAACTCTGCGGATCCAAACAAAAACATCATGACGTTGAAATGTACTTGCATATTTGGTTGGCAAAGGCACTGTAAAACGCATTAAAATGTCTAAACATGGGAAACCGTTATTTTCTTTTTGAAAAAGATTAATTTACTATGCCTTGCTATGGTATCTCAAAAGATTAAAAATATAGTTCGATTAAAAAATCCTTTCCACGTAATTCCAAGACATTCGTTACGTATTATATAGTGGAAATGAGATGTTTGATATTTCATTTAAAAAGTGTTTACGTTGTTTACAAAAATGAGATGAATGTTTAATATATGCTTAAAAAATGTAATTCACCAATATCCGTTTTCGTTTGAAACGCATAGAATTCTGAATTAGACACACAACAAAATCTTCTTAGGTCACATTCTGATGGAACCTTGTACTTCTATTTGCGTTTCTTTCTCAAAAGATCTCATTAAATAATCACACCAAAATGCATTGCTTCTTAGCTACAACAGTGTTCTTTTCGAAATATGTCAAACTGAAACTAACATGCTCCATTTAAAGTTGTCTTTGTTTCTTACCCATTCCTTTTATTTTTACAGGTAAGGAAACTTGTCATTCCTAACATCACCCGGAATGATAAAAGAATGATCAACCTACCATCCCCACATCCTGCGGAATAACACAAAATGGATATCGCGTAATGTGAGTATATAGCTTAAATGATATTATGTACCAGTAATACATATACCTATAAACTAGTTATGGTCGGATGTGAGTTTTATACCGTTCTAGTAGTAGCAGTTTATATCACGCCTTCCGGCCTTGAAATACATATCGTATTGTACATTTGGAATTACAAGAAACACAAGGATGATAAAATTCATTTAATTAATTGACAAAATGGGCTCGCTTTTAGGATTCGTTCAGCTTAATGCGTTGAAAATTCGCTTTCGCGCTCCTTTACATCAAGCAAAGTACGAAGCGAATGTTAAACGATAATTGAGGTGCCAAAAAAGGAAAACGAATGTAATATGAACACCGGACAAACCTCAAAGCACCAAACTCAATCACATAAAAGATAACTTTCTTTTCGTAAATTGTTTTGTCTTAATAATACTTCTTTGATGACAACTCGTTAGTCCAATGCAAATGTGTTGAAAAAATGAAAACATCAAAACTCAAAAGAATGTGTTCTTGTATCACTTTATAGTGTTCTTTGTGTGCGGATTCAGGACGCTAGAAAGGGAGGAGAATGAAGCGTTTTCAGAAAGACGACGGGTAAGAAGACGAGTAAAGTACATGGTCGTTAAAGTCATCTCGCTGTACATCACTGAATTAACGTCGCTGATAAGCGCGCGTTGTAAACGGATAGATGAAAACAAGGATATGTGGCTTCCTAAATGCCATTTAACTCGCTGATAAGGCTTTGGGTTTAGTGTTGCTACAAGACGTAGCGACCTTTGTTAATTTGGTCCCAAGATGGTGTACATTCGAAAATATTACAAGAAAGGTTTAAGAGAGTCACAACCGTACTTAACAATGAGTTGCAAATATTTTAATTGTAACATTATCATTCAGATCCTATAAACTATTTTTACCACAATGAAAAATTTTAAACATATTATTTTGTAAATTACTTTCTGAACATCATTTCAATTTTTTTAGATTTAGAATTAGTTCAGTTTCTCAAGAGAGTTGAAGAGATGCTGTTTAACGTCAAGTGTATTTTTAGATGAATTAGTTTCGTTAAGATTCTGGAAAAAAATGAGATGAGGGAATGGTGAAAACAAGGCTGAAGGAAGCATGAAAACAATGTAATAGTTTGAGAGATAGAAATCAGCGGCGAGAAAGGATGAGTAGGGAGATAATACAAAACACGTACCTTTCAAAAGTGGGGAGGGAAGTTCAAAACAAGGGGAATGTGTTATTACGGTGGAATAGTTCATGTCGCGATTTGAGGGAGGGTCAAGCGGGAGGCACACGTGAAGTACATACGTTCGTGTAGAAGTAGGAGGAAGGGACTGAAAAGGTAGGTGTTCGAGGCTACCTTGTGTGTTTGGACTCAGTGAACTGTATTTTCATTGTTTGATTGATTGATTTGCGGAACAATCTCGAATCCTTGATAGCTCGTGAAGTTTTGACGGATGCAGGTCCCGGAAATATTTTCGGTGTCAAACAGAAACAGACGAATTTCACAATAACAGTTTTATTCCCATCAAGGAGTGATGATTGGCACAATACACACAAATACAGTTTGTTCTTCACTTACACTTGAACACTTCAACAGATGTGATAAGCTGCACGCTTTACACAGTTCAATTGCTCGCGATACACAAATTAACAATTAATGTGCGGGTGTTTACATTAATTTTCGGCGTGAACATGAGATAAATGGGGCATCCTCACGGAAAATGAGGCATCTAGCACAAGACATGTGCTTAGTGCAGTATTTAACTCAGACTAGACAATTTGAAAATGAATGCTTCAATAAAGAGAGCTTCGTGAGGGAAATTTGGCATACTCACGGAATCTGAGGCTTTGAGCACAAGACGTGCGCTCTAGTGCAGTATTCAACTCAGACTAATTTCTTCTCGACAGCGTGTCACGTGCCACGAGAAGCTCTGTGAATGATGCGGAGGGCGTTTGACATATTAGCTTATCACAGATGAATGTTCATATTTGTTCTAGAAGCAGATCGAAGCTTTTGAGAGTTAGAATTCGGTTGGGACCGTTAAGACCCGCAGATATCCGTGAACGGCCGTGATGTCACGGTTGCTCCAAAGCACACGTGTGCGCAAGATACGGCGACGAGGGGGCGGATGGACGCTATGGTGATCACCGCTGACGGTGTGGACGCTGAAGCGATCAACCGAATCAACCGATTCTGTCTTGCCAAGCATATGAAATATGTTTGCTCTGCTTTGCTGTGGGCCTGAACAGCAGGAGCACAGAGACAATCGACAGACAGGCACCGTTCAAGTGGAGAAGGAATCTGAGAGGAATATGTTAATGCTATTTGGATGTGAGAATGCGACAAGATGGTCGGTGATTGTTGCGTGGAGAGCAGCGTTGATTGCAAGGAGAGGCGGAACGTAACCGCGAGTATAACATAAACGAGCCGTAATTTGGAAGCAGGGCAGCAGCAGGAATGGAAGGAGCGCATTGATAATTGTTCTAGGCGAAGCGTTGAAATGTGCTAAGGGAAGATAAGGAGGATAGATTCAAGCCGTGTGGATGGTTACGACGGAATAGCCACTGGTGAGTGCGGTGGAGGGCGCCAGGAGCTACGAGGGCAGCATAAACAGGCAGCAATGATGAAGTTAGAAGCAGGGAGGTACTCGATCTAAGTGCGTGGTGAGGGAAGTGAATACGTTGAGGCTTTTTGGATGCGAGGGGCACGGTTGAGTTGCTTAAAGAAGGGGTCGGCGTAAGCCATGATTACAGCATAAATGAGGAGCGCTGATGGAAGGCCAGAAAAATACGTTAATGTTGTATGGTTGTGGGAATAGTATGGGGGAGTCGGTGATGATACTTCTATTGACAGTTCAGCGTCGATGGAAATTGCAGGGAAGAGAAAACGGAAGTCGAAAGTGCAGCATATAGAGTGATGAGGAAAGCTGAGATGAGTAGGACTGAAGTGCAAGGTTACGTTCACAGCGAAAGGGTTGGTGCTGTTTACAGGAAAGCACCGGCGTGAACCGCGATGGACACTAAACGAAAGTGGGCAGTTCCAGAGGCAGAGGCGACAAGGTAGGAATTCTTTGGACGCAACGCCGTGGCGGAAAGGTCGCTGACGTCGCTTACGGGTAGTAGTCGGCGGGAGGCACGACTGTAGCATGAACGGCAGAGGCGAAGTAGAGTGGGGCTCCGAGGCGTGCGAGGACAAGTAGCGAGCGGGGTAGGCGAAGCGGGACGGGGAAAAGGGGCGGGGGAAGGGGGACGGGCGGGCCGGGGTGGGGGGATGTGGGACGTGACGAGGCAAAGCGGGGCGGGCGGGCTAGGGTGGAGCGTGGCGGAGAGGGGAGGGACGGGAAGAGGCGGGCAGAGCGTCGTTGGGGCGTGGCGGAACGAAGCGGGACGGTCGGGCCGGGGCGGGGCGTGGCGGGGCGGGGCTAGACTAGTCGGGACGTCGAGAGGCGTGGCGGCGCGGAAAGGGGCGGAGTAGGGGGTAACGTGGCGGGGAATTTTGGGGCATGACAGGGACGGGCGTGGTGGGGTGTGGCGTGGGGGGCGGGCCGGGGAGGGACGTTGTGGGGTGTGACAGGGAAGAGTGGGGCGGACGGGTCAGGGTGGGGCGTCGTGGCGGGAGCGTGGCGGGGTGTTGGGGGTATGGCGGGGAGGGGAGGGAGGGACGTGGCGGGGCGGGGCATCGTGGATGATGGCGAAGTGGAGCGGGGCGGGTGGGCGTGGCGGGGTAGGACGAGGCTGGACCGTTCGGGGAGGCGAGGGGCGAGGGGCGAGGGGCGAGGGGCGAGGGGCGAGGGGCGAGGGGCGAGGGGCGAGGCGGCGCGGAGTGGGGCGGGGCGGTGCGGTGAGTCGTGGGGTCGTGCGAAGGCGAGGCACGCAGCGAAGAGGCCTCGTTAACAGGCGCCGCTGGGTGCGCGGCCAACGCACCGCGGGGCACGGCGCCTCGCACGCCCCCGCGCCTACTGCCCTTCCCTCTGGAGCACCGGACGCGCGCTGTCCCTCCCCTAACCCTCCAACACAGGACAGATGTAATGATTTTTCAGTAAAGCGATTGATAGGATATTTTGGGTATCCGGGCGCGTCAATGCCTATGGTCTTTACTCCAGTAGATGTAATGCATGGACTGGTGTCCATCCCGAAAAGTGGTAAAATGTAGGTGTAGTTCGTGTAGGTGATGTTTCTACCTCGCCGGAACGTCTACCACCTATCCGCGCATCGGTTTTGATTGATTGGTTTGTGATTCTGGGCGCGTCAACTGTTAAGGTCATTAGTTTCGTTAGAGCATTTTTCCCTCGGGAGGTGGCGGTGATCTTCCCCCACTGGATGGTGAGATCCAGCAACGATCAACCGTCGGCTAGCAGGAATTTCCCCAGCCAGATATATCCCACCATCGGGGCACTGCCCAAACCGGGGCAAGCTCTTAAGCATCCGATCGGTGTCCCAGCATGTGTGGTAGTGAAGGGTATGTACGTGGAAGTATGTGTAAGTAAGGAGAGAGGATAGAACAAGGACGAGGAAGGAATGATCGCGCTCTGTTCATGGCCCATTTTTTAGTGTACTGCTCCGGCATTCACCTGGTTAAAAACGGTTTGATATTTTAGTTCCTGTAAAGCGATTGGTTGAATATTTTGTGTCTCCGAGCACGACTATTGCTATAGTCTTTACTCTAGCAGATATAACGCATCTATAGGTGCATAACCCGCCAAGTGGTATCGGGTAGCATATAACGTGTAGGAAATATTCTTACATCGTTGGATCGTGAGATCCAGTGCCGACCTCCCAGTCGGCTTGTGGGGTTTCTCTAACTTCACCAGAGGGGAACTGCCCCGGTTGAGATAAGCTCGAAGCTCCCAGCTGGTGTCTCGACATGTGTGATGGTATAAGGCCAGAGTATGTGTAAGTGTGACTGTAAGAAGGGGAGTGCGGATTAGGAAGAAAAGATCGCGAGAGGTCCGTGTCCCGTTTGTTACGGTACTGCTCCAGCATTCGCATGACATTGATCGGAGAAACCAAGGAAAACTACCGATCAGGACAGCCGGCCCCTAGAATTCTCCTCCAGACAGCGGCTGAATCCAACGATGTAGATGTAGCGATGTCGAAAATTTTGCCGTCGGGGCTCCAACCCTAGGATCTCTGCGTTAGATACACCGCCGTGGCAACAGTTGGTGTCCTGAACTCTCTTAGTCGGACTAGTGAGGCTAAAGAGGTGGATCGAAAGAGGTAACCGCATGTAGAGTTGGAATGAATTCTCGTCCGAAGACGGATTTCCACCCTGCAGGATTAAAGGTGCCCATCCACCAGAGTTGGACTCGCGAACATCGCTCCACTATCTCAAAACCACTTGTCTACCGGGTACTTAGAACCCCATTCTTGCTCACGAAACAGGAAACGCGTTGAGCTAACCGGATCCTCAGTGCGGTTCCTCTCGGGAGGCGAAGATAGACTCCTCGCTCTAACATCTCGTGTCGCAAAGTATCCATCCACATATCGTTACACATGATGCGCAAATTCAAAGAAATATGAATCACGATATTTATGGATACATTGTCAATTTTTGAATTTGGATTTTTTGTATATATCACGATGTAATGGAAGGTATATTAGTTCTTGAGAAACAGAAATTTTAAAGTCTCAGAAATATAATGAAGGTGAAATGACCTGTTAGTATATATAAAGGCTTATTATTGTAAACTTCCAAAAAATATTTATCACGTGACGATTCAGTAAACTTCCACTCTGTATACTCTCTGTTCAGATTCAGTAAACTTCCACTCTGTATCTTCCATTCTGTTCTCTAGAGGGAACTCAAATACGTGTGGATGCCCCGCAGAGGAAATAGCCTAGTCCTCGGGCGTAGCGAGGGGCGAGTTGGGCGAAGGAGTGAGCGCGTTGGTTGGGCGGGGGCGGGGCGGCCACCCGGGAGAACGATCGCCCGGGCGCCTGGGCCAGTCGGCGTAATGATCCGAGGTGCGACGCACTTAGGCGCGCGTTTCCCTTTACGAGCAACCTTTGGAGCGGCCCTTCCGGGCGACGCCCTTGGCTCTCGCACCCCTCCGCCCCCGCCCCCCTCGCCGCCTGCCACCCCTTCGCCCGCTACACGCCGCTTTTGGCCTCGCCCCCGACTGAGCGCCCTACCCCTGCCAGCTCCTCAGCTTGGACACCCGCCTGCGCCCCTGCTCCCGTCCCCGGTCCTGCGCATGTTGCAGCCACGTCTTCGCCGACGCTCCCCCCCCCCGCCACGCTCAGGTCCCCGCTGGAGTTGTGT
The DNA here is from genome assembly GCA_011170035.1 of Teleogryllus occipitalis. Taxonomy (NCBI): domain Eukaryota; kingdom Metazoa; phylum Arthropoda; class Insecta; order Orthoptera; family Gryllidae; genus Teleogryllus; species Teleogryllus occipitalis. The sequence goes on along the minus strand of BLKR01004260.1, from coordinate 5,479 downwards.
AGGCCCATGTCCTCGCCGATGACCATGCCCACGTTCCGATTGATTGATTGATTTTGTCGTGTTTCCGGGCACGTCAACTGCTTTGTTCATTAGTCCCGTTAGTGTAGTGCATATTTTTTTCTCCGGAGATGGCAGTGATCTTCCCCCACTGGATGGCGAGATCCGGCGCCAACCTACCGTCGGCTAGTGGGGTTTCTCCCTAACCAGGACTCTCCCACCAGCGGGGCACCGCCCCAGCCGGGACAAGCTCTAAGCTCCCGACCGGTTTCCCGGAATATGTGGTAGTGTAGTGCACGTTAGTGTAAGTGTGTGTGTAAGAAGAGAGAATTGGACAAGGAAGAGGAAGGACAGATCGCGCGCGGTCCGTGGCCCGTTTGGTAGGGTACTGCTCCGGCATTCGCCTGGTGTTGATTGGAGAAACCACGGAAAACTACCGATCAGAGCAGCCAGCCGCTAAAATTCTCCTCCAGACAGCGACTGAATTCGACGTAGCTGAAAAGCTAGTGTCGAAAATCGTGCCGTCGTCTGGATTCGAACCTATGACCTCCCGGTCAGAGGTGCTGCAGTGACATCAGTTGATGCACTGAGCTACCGCTCCCGGTCCCACGTTCCGCCAGGTCCCCTCCCACATCCCCGCTTTTGCCCCCTGCCCAGCGCCTAGGTCTCCACTCACCGACATGTCCCTCCCCAGGCTCATGTTTCCCCTAAGCCCCGCCCAAGGCCCACCCAACGGCCCCGCCCACGGCCCCGCCCACGGCCCCGCCCACGGCCCCGCCCACGGCCCCGCCCACGGCCCCGCCCACGGCCCCGCCCACGGCCCCGCCCACGTTCCCGTCCATGTCCCCGCTACGTGCCACAGCCTTCCCCCGAAGCCATGCCTACGCCCCCACCGCCGCCTACGCCTCCGTCAAAATCCCCGCCTACGGTCACGCCTGCGGGGTAGCATACGGATCCATTTATGCCTCCGCCCACAGTTCTGCCTGTCCCCCTACAACAAAAACATTTAATTTAACTGACTCGGGAATAATCCTTCACCTTGGAGTTTAAAACAGGACAAGCAAAACAGATCTATTCTGACCGAGGACGTCATTTCGGCATCCTCAAGTGTTAGGTAATTATTAAATGTTGTGTAACATTTGCAGCCACAAAGTGTCTACAATAATCTCTAATCAAAGAGAAAAGTAGAAGATGAAATAACATCGGCATAAGTGATTTCAACACCTTTGCAGATGTTTCATATTTTCAGTGGGTGAAAAAGAAAAAAAGATATTAATATCATTTAATATTTCAAAATTTACAAAAGATCATATAAAATACTGAAAGATGCATTATGTGATGCGCTTTTTCACGAGTGTACATTGATTTCGTTCTGCATTATGCACTTGAATACTATTTTATATTGGTCTTCAAACCAATATCATGACATTTGTTGTAATGAATACAATACAGAGCACATTAAATAAAATAAGTACAGATCTCTCATCAACGATCACTGTAATATCATCAGATTCACTAAAGAATAAGTTTCATTGTCTTAAACAACTTACGAGTTACTTATAAATATCGTTGTTAGTGATGAGTTTCAAATGAAACCTAAATAATTGAGTTAGTTTTTATTTCCATTGTTTAAAAACTGTAATTTACTTCATTCACCATTTAGAAGTGTAACATTTTTTATTTGTATTTGACAATGAAAAGTGGAATATTACCGCCTCATGTTACATTATTAGAAATATTTATAGCAATACCCATGTCACTCTCACGGAATAACACGAAGGAATAAGACAAATAAAATGGAAAATTATGTTTTCAATGACTTCTTCTAACGTTACCAAAAACGTACTGAACTTTTCATTCTGTGAGACGCTACCACGCAAAAACGAAACATAATTCTTTGAACACTTGATCCGCTCAATGCAGAAAGGGTTCATCTTACATTTTCACAACTTTACAGGAGGTAGTAAAAACGATTTGCAAGAATTATTATTATTATTATTATTATTATTATTATTATTATTATTATTATTATTATTATTATTATTTAATTTTGTAATTTTTTTGCAGATACATTTGCAGTATCTGAACCTAATATACCACAAAAAACCTTTTTGCACAGTGAAATATAAACCTGAAGAAAGTCATACCAATCAAACCATTAAAAAAGTCGAAATATTGTCATGTTCCCTTTCTGCATAGGGCGGTTCAATTATCGTTTTTAAAACAACGCCACGCAACCCATTTCCCAAATATTTCCATGAAGCCCCAAATCCCTTCGGTGTCGGTGCCCGGTCAGTGACCATGAACCGAAAAGAGAGCTGCAGCCCCGACGGAACCTTGGCAAACGAAGCCATCTCGGCGGACGTCGCATCAGCAGGCAAATCGGACAGCGCGACGGGCGAGCGCCGTCGGAAGAGAGCGACCGAGGGCGGTCGCGGAACGCTGCGCCGCGCAGAATTCCTTGGACGCCGCCACGCCCACCCCCGCTCCCACTCCTCCCGCCACTCCACCACCCCCGCTGTCGCGCCGATCGGCTCCGCCACGCCCACCTCCACACCTCCCGCCACTCCATCACCCCCGCTGTCGCGGCGATCGGCACCGCCACCATCCCCATTTCTCCCGACGTTATCCTCACCACACCCGCCTCCCTAGCCCCTATTACAGTCACCACCCGTCCACCATCGCCCCCGCCCTCAACCTCGCTGGTCGTACTGCCTCTGTTGCCTTCGCCACCGCCGCAGCCTCCACCATCCCCATTCCTCCCGACGTTATCCTCAACAACACCCGCCTCCCCAGTCCCTATGGCCGTCGCCACCCGTCTGCCATCGCCTCCGCCCTGAACCTCGCAGGTCGTGCTGAATCCGTTGCCATCGCAGCCGCCGCAGCCCCCACCGTCACCATCCCCATTCCTCCCGACGTTATCCTCACCGCATCCGCCCCCCCCGCCCGTATCGCCATCACCGCCCATCCGCCATCACCCCCGCCCTCAACCTTGCAGTTCGTGCTGCCTCTGTTTCCTTCGCCGCAGCCGCAGCCCCCACCGTCACCATCCCCATTTCTCCCGACGTTATCCTCACCACATCCGCCTCCCCCGCCCGTATCGCCGTCACCACCCGTCCGCCGTCGCCCCCGCCTTCAACCTCGCAAGTCGTGCTGCCTCCGTTGCCTTTGCCGCCGCCGCCGCCGCCGCCGCCGGGTCCCATTCGAAGGAAGAGGGTCGACGCTGCGTCAGCGCCGACCGTTGCAATGCCTGAGGCGGGGAACCAGCGGGCGGGTGGAAGAGGAGGTGAAGGCGGATGCAGCGAGCGGCTCTGAAACGAAGTTGAAAGTGGCAGCGAAGGCAGGAGGGTGACAGAAATAGAGATGTGGAGGAAAAGGAGGGTCGGGGAGACAAGAGCAGAGAGTACAGAGACAAGAGCAAATGTACAGTAGAAAATGAAGAAGGATGCAGAGGAAGTGGGGTCAAGAGAAGAATGTAGTAGATGTAAGGAGGTGGAGGTGAAGAGATGGTGGAGGAGAAGTGGAGTTACAGATGGACAAAAAGTGAGGGTGATGGCGGTGTAAAAGATAAAAATAGGGAAATAGGATAAAGGTAGTCTTGGATGGAAGTGGAAAGAATAGACAGAAGTTCAAAAGAGAGGAAATCGAGGCAAAGATGGAGTAGAAATGCGACGGCGCCGCGAAGGTAGATTGGATGACAGGCAAGTCACTTAACTGGAAAGGGTCAGGGATGTAGGAGGTGAAGTGAAGGGAGACGGACGCGGGGAAGAGGAGTGGGGGACAAATCAGAAGAGGGAATCTGATTCCGTGTTCTTGAGACTGCGTGAAGCGGTACGGAGTGGCGAGACGTCGAACATTGAAGTCTGTGATAACGTACTGAGGACGAGCACATTAAATTTTGTTTTGTAGCACAGAAAAAACAAAAATGTGGTATTTCATCATTTATCCTACAACTACTTCACGATTTAGAAATATAACAAACGTAACGATAAAAAAAGTAGATTCGAATCAGAGATGAAAAATAATTCACATTGACTTTCAAAGCCATATTTTCATATATTTTCTTACATCGCATTAAATTCGAGGACATTAGCAACCACATTATTGGTTTAAACGTTAGGTACTGTGAGAGTAGTCAGTTGTCAAGAGGACCGCCAGGTAGCACCTCCGCATACACGCCTCTTTACACGCGCTCCTGCGTCACTACCCAGCGTCCGGAATTGGGAAGGAATTAGAACAGAGGTAGGATTTAGGAGACTTCACAGGGGTTGGACTAGCCACTGTGAAGCAGTCAAACTTGCTTTGTCAGCCTATTTCCGTATTTTTATTCTAATATGAACGTCGTAATTGTAGATGTTTTAAAGTGAAATCTGTCTGATTTATCCTACTGTGCAGTTGTTAATTATTCTGTACATCATGGCGACACTGCTATTGAAAAATGAGGAATATGCTAATGAAGACGTCAGATATCGATAGATTAATCGAAAATAGCAAGAACTAAGAGTTGCTATCCATCTCATTCAAAATACCCCGTCGATATGTCCGCCTACGTTGACGTTTCTGTCCAAAACTCTATTAGGTATTATATCTGAGTCATCTTTTTCTTCATACATCACTTGCCTTTTTGGATTGGCAAACTAATTAATATAGAGTCTTTATTTTTTGCGAAATAAAGAAATTTCATGCAGTATTTTGTCAGGTAGTATTATTAAAACAACGCAACTGGAAACGGCTCTTGACAAGAAAGACAACAGATCAGACATTGATAGCTCATATTGTTGCTACGATCGTACATTTAACGCACGTTTCAGTAATAAATGATGGAGAGAAAACAGCAAATTACAATCATGACACAAGAATGTATATTCAAGGGAGAGAGAGAGAGAGAGAGAGAGAGAGAGGGAGAGAGAGAGAGAGAGAGAGAGAGATTGATAGCAATGATGGGATAAGGGGGAGAGAAGATGATAGAACTTCATGTGGCAAGAAGGAAAAGAGAAAGAACGTAGGAGGAAGGGTACAGAAAAGGAGTGGAAATTAGGGTAGAATTTGAGAATCGAATAATGCGGAAAAAGACAGGCGGACTGAGAAAGAAACTCGGTGAGCCGCGGAAGGAGAGAATCTAAAGAAGGGGAGATGAAGGCGTGGGTGGAACGGAGGAGATGTGTGGGTGGCAGGTCCAGGCAGGCGCGCCGCAGACGTAAGCAGCGCCCCGGAGACCGTCCCCGGCGCCAGCGACGTGGGCGTCGAGGCACTAACATCTTCCGGGGATTGGCGCGGACAGGCGGGCGGCGGCCGTTCGGGCGGGGGGCTGCGAGCCACAGTGCGAGGCGACGGGCGCCGCGGGAGACCGCGGGCGGTAAAAAGAACCGCTCCGCGAGACGGAGCGACTGGCAGGCGGGGCGGAGAGGACAGTGCGCGAGGAGGGAGGTGCGCGGAATGGTAATAGGTGTAGGAAATAGATCGCTGCGGTGTGGTGCTGTGC